>JAGFNQ010003698.1:376353-505689 GCA_024364735.1 Boesenbergia rotunda | reverse complement strand
TTAAAAGAAAAATTACCTGCAAAATGCGTCGTAGTTAGGGATCAAACCACGAATACTTGAGTTAACAACTAGTTAACCTACCGCTACATCATAATCCCGGGGTACATGCCGTCCATGTGAGCCCATGTTAGATGGGTCTTTTAACAGTCCTAGCTTGTATTATTAAATTAATACGAGTTGACCAATTAACTAAGATAGTCAACTTTAATATTCATTTTATTTAAACTGGCCTGTTGTATTAAAATAATAAAAAAATTATTCTAAACTTACTAATAACAAATTGAATTTTCTTCAACCAAAATAGTGTATTAGAAAAAAATTTATTATCACTCATCACCTCTTCGTATAAATTTTTATTTACTAAAACTTCCTAATACAAACCATACCAATTTTATCCTAAGCCAATCGATTAGAATAGTTGGGCAGAAAAATACTCGTGTTGATATATAGAAAATATATTTTATTCTAATTTAAATTTATTGAATTTAAAAAATATATATCTCCTTTTGAATTTTATACCTATAAAAAATAGGATTATGCTCTTTTATGATAAACCCAACTGATCGATTACCGATCAATTTTAATTAATTGATTAGTGGTTGGGCAGCTCTGATTGTTTGAAAATCGATCGGTCATCGATCAGCTGGGTTTGTCACGAGTAAACAAAACTTTTATTTTTTATAGTAAAAAAATCTAAAAATAAGTATAATTTATCATAAATTCAATATTATTCAAAGAAAATCTAGTATATTTTCTATTAAATTGAATATGACTCTTTTTCCGCCTAACCTATCAATTGAGAGTCAAACCATTCGATCAAGTTTTGTTGAATCGATTAATCGATGGGTATGACTCTAATTGATTAGCCAGGTGGAAAAGTATCATGCTAAAATTAATAGAAAATATATTAAATTATAGTTAAATAATATTAAATTTAGGAGGAATTATATTTTATTTTAGATTTTTTAAAAAAAAATAAAAATATTTAGATAAATTAGTATTTATTAGGGAATTAATGTAAATAAAAAGAGTAATGATAGGGAGAGTGAATTTGGGAGAGTGAATGACGTGACAGTTATTGTATACACGTCCGATCGCCGATCGGACACCACCGGCGGCTTCTGATCGCCGTCCCGAATCAAACTATGTCCTAAGAAGATCGATGAACTCATCGGGAATCATCGCAATTATGATCTCGTCGTATTCACTGTCAATTCGGTGAGATCTCAATTACCGGCGATCCTACCGGGTTCACCATCCCCAAAACATAGTTTGATTCGGGATGGTGATCAGAGGCCATCGGTGGTGTCCGATCGACGATCAGACGTGTACACATTAGCTGGACGTCATTCACTCTCCAAATTTACTCTCCAATCATTACTCAAATAAAAATTTATATACAAAACGTAGAAATAAAGATTTTGTCATGCAGTAATTGAAGTTAAAATTTAGTGTGGACTTGTGGATTTCAAAGTAATTTACAATTAAAATAATAAGATTTACCTTATTATTTATTTACTTTGGCCCTCAAATGAGTCGTTTCGGGACGGCAAAAGATGTGTCGCTGCTCGTATTTAGTCATGTCTTCGTCCATTCTTCTCAATGTTAACATAAAAAAAGATAAATCTCAGAGGATTAACGTGTGGGGAGAAAGAATACACTGAATTTATTAAATTTTAATCTCAAATTTCTGAGATGACAATATCATATGGCATACGTTAACCGTCATTCCACCCCGGCCCGCATAGACGAATGAAAGCTCGTAGCTAAATACACAAGTGATGGATGCTATAAAACACACAAACTACAACGATCAAAACACCAACCAAGTTGGAGTTGAGATTGGCAAAGGGCAAAAGCAGTTGTCATAGCCCTATCCATTTGACCTCACCCATGACCGGCGACGGTGACTGATTGGCGTCAAGGGGTGACCATGTCATTGCATCATGTGCACGATTGCATAATTTGTATTGTTTATATTTACTGTACTTGTTTGAGCTATGCTTGCTGCATTTGGATGACATATACATACAGGAGGGATTTTGCTTTGTTTATGATCTTGCGACCATTCTGGTTTAGGGACTTATGACCTACACACCCCCAGGTGGGGGTTAGTATGGATATGTATATTTGTATGTAGTATACCGATCATGTATCCTGATTTTTCTTTTGAGAGTACTGTATCAGTTTGCTTTTATACTACTATTGTATAACCTTGTTTTTGTCATATATATCTATCTGGTTATATACCCGTGTAATCCCCCTGGACTCATAATTGTTTGCTTGTTTTTTTCCTTTTCAGGATAACGCCGCCAGGAGAGTCCAGTAGCGAGTTACAGTCCCGTGGATATCGTAGTGTCTTTATTTAGTCTATGTTTTCTTTTATTTACGGTTGGGATGTATTTCTCATTTTATATACGTTGGTAGATGTGCCATCAAGAGTTATGATATTTTTATGTATTTTACATCGTCGATCTGCCCAAAAGGAAATTTGGAGTTTAATTGTTTTTACATTATAGGCGATGGTATATATTTTTGATAGTATTGATTGTTGTTTATGTCTTTATTTATGATAGAGTTTGATCATATATATTTGTGGAGGTCGTGAAGGTCATTTTGTATATATATTGGTTTAAGATTGACCGTCGTACAGAGGAGGTGATGTCTGATTTTCATTGGACATGTAGCCCTTCGAGTTGTGACATCAAATGTGTCCTTTTAGGATGACAAAAGATGAATAATTTATCTTCAATATCTTCGTCAATCCTTCTAAAATTAATATTAAAAAGATAAATCCTGAAGTTACTAACTTAGATGTGATTGCTAATGCGTGACGAGGAAAACAAAATGACTTTATTATATTTTGATTCCAAATCTCTAAGGTGACGATACGGCATGGCACACGTTAACCGTCATTCCTTTCCGCCCCGCGTAGACGAATCAATGCTCGTAGCTAAACACGCAACTGATGGATGCTATAAAACACAAACTGCAACCGCATGGCACACGTTAACCGTCATTCCGTTCCACCCCACGTAGACGAATCAATGCTCGTAGCTAAACACGCAACTGATGGATGCTATAAACACACAAACTGCAACCGCATGGCACACGTTAACCGTCATTCCGTTCCACCCCACGTAGACGAATCAATGCTCGTAGCTAAACACGCAACTGATGGATGCTATAAAACACACAAACTGCAACCGCATGGCACACGTTAACCGTCATTCCGTTCCACCCCACGTAGACGAATCAATGCTCGTAGCTAAACACGCAACTGATGGATGCTATAAAACACACAAACTGCAACCGCATGGCACACGTTAACGTCATTCCTTTCCACCCCGGCGTAGACGAATAATGCTCGTAGCTAAAACGCAACTGATGGAGCTATAAAAACACACAAACTAACTGCAACGTATCAAGATCCACCAACCACTGAGGGACATTGCAAACGCAAATCAAAACCAACAGTGATAGATATCTCTAGCTACACTCTAGATATGGAAGCTGCTTTCATCTCCTTCCTCATCAACAAGCTCGGTGGTATTGCAGTCGACCAAGCGCAGAGCAGATGCTCTCAGCTACCTTTAGATCAGATTCACGCTCGCGTGGAGCGAATCACCGCCGAGTTCAAGGTGATGCAGGCCTTCCTCGAAGGTTCTAATTGGTCGACTGCCGCTGCTACTAACAAACCACTCGAGGCTTGGATCGAACAGGTGTGACTTTTACTTTTATGTTCACTTTTATTCCTCCTCCATGCATTCAACTGATCAGTTCTCATTCTTCTACGAAATTTAACACTCTCTTTTTTTTTTTATTATTGTTTATGTTTCTTATACTTGCTTTTAATTTGAGAAATTCAATCAAACGATTTGATGCCATAAAACGCCTATGAATACTAGGTCAGGGAGATCACCTTCAAGATAGAAGACATCGTCGATGAATACCTTTATCTGGTTGGAAGGCAACGGGAAGGAACATGGAAGAATTGCTATCTCATGGCACCGTCCTGTCTTGCTAAGGCTTGGCGCGGTATTGATTCTCGGTTAGAAAACATGGAGAGAGATCTTTCTGGACTTTCAAGCATGAGAGATCGATTTGGTATAACAATAAGTGGCAATGAGGATAGAGTAGCTGTGAAGAATTCAGAAAGAGACGCACATTATTATCGAGTTTGTGATCCGATGTTGATCGATGAAGATGAAGTCGTGGGGATAGAAGAGAATAAATCTAAGTTGGTTTCATGGCTGACTAATGCTGATACTTGCAGGAAGATGACAACAATTGCAGTAAGGGGAATGGGTGGCCTTGGGAAAACTACACTCGTCTCAAATGTTTTTCACCATAATACCGTGAAGAGTCACTTTGATTGTCAGGTATGGGTCACCGTCTCACAAAGTTATAGTGTGGAAGAACTCCTAAGAAAAATAATCCAGGAAATCTTCAAGGAAGAAAATATCCCAAATGATATCAATACTATGACAGAATTAAGGTTATTTAACATCATCCGAGAAAATTTGCAGCAGAAGAGGTACTTTGTTGTGTTAGATGATGTTTGGCAGGGAGACGTGTGGAATAAAATATGTCGTGCTTTTGTTGATAGCAACAATGGAAGTAGACTCATTGTTACAACTAGAACGCATGAAGTAGCAAGGATAGCAAGTGAAGAACATATCATGGAACTCCAGCAACTTAACAAAGAAGATGCGTGGAGACTTTTTTGCAAGAAGGCATTCCCAACAGAGAACAATAATGATTGCCCACACAAGCTTGAGGATTATGCTCGTATGATTTTGAACAAGTGCGAAGGCTCACCATTAGCTATTGCAGTAATTGGTAGTTTATTATCAACCAAGGAAAAGAGTGAAAGTGGGTGGAAGGAAGTTTATGATTATCTTCACTGGGAGTTTGAAAAAAACCCTTCGCTTGGTGCATTGAAGAGTATTCTTAACCTTAGCTTCAATGATTTGCCTAACTACATAAAGAATTGTTTTGTATATTGTAGCATCTTCCCTGAAGATTATCTAATAAAAAGGAAGAAACTAATCCAATTATGGGTAGCTGAAGGATTCATGACAGCAAGGAGAAGTAACAGATCAATGGAAGAGGAGGCTGATGTCTATCTTGCTGAACTTGTGAATCGGTCCATGCTTCAGGTGGTTGAGAGAAATGGATTTGGGAGACTAAAGGCTTTCAGAATGCATGACGTTGTAAGAGAGGTAACATTAGCAATATCTAGAAAGGCAAAATTTTGCATGATTCTTGATGGTTCACATTCAGATTTGGACAATACAATTCGTCGCCTTTCCATCCAAACAGATAATGATGAATCCCTTGATTTAAATGCGAGACTGAGCCTTTCACGACTTCGTTCTCTGATTATTTTTCCTACTTCCATATTTAGTTCAAGTTCCCTAAGAGCAGTCTTAGTCAGTTTTAAAATGTTGAGGGTGTTAGAGCTGCAAGGAGTTCGAATATTCTCCAACTTACCAAATGAAGTTTCAGCCATGTTTAACCTTCACTATTTGGGTTTGAGGTCTACAGGAGTGAAACGACTTCCCAACAATATCCAAAAATTCCAAATGTTGCAAACACTTGATCTCCGTTATTCTTTAATAAAGAAGCTCCCGCGTGGTGTCACACAATTGAAGCAACTTCGTCACCTATTTGTGTCCCATATTAAAGTTGAATTTTGCGGATCAACTAAAAGATCATGGCAATGGAAGAACCTACAAACTCTGGAACACGTTACATTAAATGAGAAGTTTGTTCACCAATTGGGAGACATGAAAGAGCTCAGAACATTAGGAGTTGCGAGGGTGAGGCAAGCCCATTTTCCTCAGCTTTGCACCTCATTGACTAAGATGAGGAACCTTCGTCGCTTAAGCTTAGGCTTGCATCCAAGAGATCAAGGACAACTCAACTTTGAAATGTTAAATTCTCTACCTCCTTCGTCACTTCAGAAGTTGGCTTTGTTGGGTAAATTATTTGAAGGGAAAATGCCTACATTTATTTGTTCATGTGCAGAGCTCACACAAGTGCGACTGTCAAGGTCAGAGCTAATAGAAGATCCACTTCCTTCACTCCAACACTTGCATAAACTAGTGAAGTTAGAATTGCAGCGTGATGCATATGAGGGACAAAAACTGCACTTTAAAACAGGTTGGTTCCTTAATCTCAAAAGGCTTTACTTGAATGGATTGAAGAATTTAAATAACATTGTTATAGAGGAAGGTGCCATGGCAAGTTTATATAAATTACATATGGAGGCTCTTCTAGAATTAAACATGATCCCACGAGGCATAGAATTTCTCGCGCATCTCCAAAAGCTCACTCTAATGAACATGCCTGAGGAGTTAGTGGGAAAATTAAGAGAGGGCGCTGATGACAAGGAAGAACAACAAAGGATTGGACATATTCCAATTGTTACCATTTTGTCACTATGAAATTAAAATGCTTTTTGATGTTTGTTCGTTTATGTATGAAATATTCCTAAAAGAGAGTGAGCCACAATGTGAAAGCAAATATTTATAGTCATTGTATAATGTGTATTTGGAGAAATTATAAAGTCAATAATTGAATTGTTTACTCATGATCCTTATTTTAAAAAAAAATAATCTCATACTCTGTTGACTTTTCTTTCCAACTTCGAAATATTTTTTTTACGTTGAGTACTACTTAAAATTATTTTTAAATTATACAATAAATAAAATAATCAAGATCTAATTAAATTTTAAAATATAAATTAATTGTTAATTTAAATAAATAAAATAAGAGAATTATAGGTTTAAATTATTTTTGAATTATTATATCATGTATGCCAATTTGCAAGCTATTGGATTTCAAAATCATTCATGCAAACTTTAATTAGGTATTTTATTTCTATTGGATTTCAAAATCATTTGCAAGCTATTTTATTTCTATTTTTGATAATTTTTATGATATTTAGGATAATTAGGTATTTTAATTGCTTTTCTGGAAAGATTTTTTCTCTCCCAACAAGATTGAAATTGGAAATTGAGGTCTATATATCATGATTTATTTCCTTCTTTGTCTTGGGGTATAAAGTCTATATAAATATGTGTTTAACTGTACAAAGAATTAATCCTTTGTTACTAAGAAAAAAAAATTCCGATGATTTTTATTCTTTTTATCTTCTCCTCAATTCCTCTTCTCTTAAGTTAACAACCAACAACTCTTTTTTCTTTTGGTAAAAGCTAAGTTAGTAAGTTTATAATGAATATCTTCAAGCGGGTTCGCCAGTCTGATCAAATTGTGTTGAACAAGTTCATCAAATCAAGTATGATAGACTAGCCAAGCAGGATGAAGAATAAGCTAAGTGAACTGAGCGTCCTGTTTCTTTGGTTGCTAGTTGGCTTCACTCACGGTGTTTTAAACACAACTAACATGAGTGTGTTGGGACGTCTTATAATCGATTATGGTCTTTCTGTTTCTTAGATGCTTTCGATATGTTACTATCGAATCAGTATGAAATTAAAATATCTTTTTTGATGCTTGTTTAGGTATGAAATAACACAGTGGGCAAGAATATGAAAGAAAATATTTATGAAGTTATTATACCGTGTAAATATTTTGTAATATTATAATGTCAATAATTGAATCACTGGGTCATGCTTTTTTTTTAAAGAGTTAAAATAAGAAATTATTTATGTTGAATACTAATAATAGAATTAGTTTTAAATCAAATAATTACTTATTCATTGTATCCCATTAATATTGAGTTTGATGTTTCATCTCACCGTGCATTGGGTTTACTCTAACTATCATGTTCATACATTGATTGGATTGTAATACATAGGTTATTATTATTATTTTTAGTAAATTTTATTTTTTTTATTGTTTAAGACAATTTTAGTAATTCCTATCTTTTTGGTATTTTGAATTGGTTTAGAATTTTTAGGATTGTTATTATGAAAATTTTCCTTTGAGTTAGGATATCTTTCCTTTCTTTACCAGTTAAGAATTATGGTCTATATATTAGAATTTTTTTTTTCTTCATCTAGGTATTAGAGTTAGAATCTATGTAAAAATATAATTAGCTATTGTTGAATTAATCCTCTACTCTTAATAAATTTCTCATTTTGGAGATTTGTCTTCTCCTCAATTCTGTCTTCTCATCAATCGGTAAGAAAATCGCTATCATGTCCGACGTCAGTTAGTATTCAAATTGGTAGTGTCTATTTGAAGAAGTCGAGCGTCAGATCTAATGAAATGTCATTATGGTTGTGGTTGTGGTAGGCAAGTTTCGATGGGGGAAGCCGAGCACCATGAAAGACTGTCGAGAACTGAGGATTTGCATAGACAAATTATAGATTTAACCCAACGTGTAGTGGGGGCTACATGAAAACTTGAAGATCGTGCGGTACATAGTCGACGGAATCAACATGGAGATCTCGCATTTCAAGTTGATCTACCGAATTTTATGATACATCACAGATAGAGAATATTGTTGATTGGGCCAACAAATTGAAGCGGTTCTTCTACTTTAAGCAAGTACTAGAATAGATGATAGAGCAAATCAAGACCAAGGATTGGGAGAAGATGAAAGATCACTTTCTTTCTTTTTGTGTGCACTCAAAATTCGTTCCAAGAACAACTAGGTCTTGTCATGAAGAATGATAGTTTCGATGCCCAAGAAGATCATGACGAAGAGGTACTTTATGGTGTGGACTTGAAACTTTAATCATCCGTAAGGAATTTGATCCCGAAAATGTTGATGATCCAAGCATGCTTCTCCGACATATTTGTAGGCAGCATATATGAAGTTCCCAGTCAGACCTTTCACAATCAAGTTGTACTATTCGGAGAAAAGTGTGTGATATTCTAGATGGTCATACGAATCTTTCTACGGTGGATGAACAAATAGAAAACCATATGGAGCCAATACACCTACAATGTTTCACGCGAGACAATTGTAGGTGCGGAAGTGGCAGTTGAGTTCGAGTGGAAGCGGTGACAGCCTGTGGCCGTTGGCGTGCTCACCTTCCTCGTGGGAAGGAAGAGGATGGAAAGAGGCGCTGCTGCTCCTTGGGGCGATGATGACAAGGCAAGCTAGCTCAAGAAAGTGTGTCGGTTTTGTGAATCCGATCTGGTAGCCGTGCTGATCGACGGGTTTGATTCTTGTAGAGCGTGGAATGTCTCCTTTTCTGTCCGATATGGAAATAGTTGCGATGGAGTTAATGCCAAGGAACTTGAAAGAATCAGGTCAACAATAACAAACCTAGTAGAATGGGTTAGGAAATCCCTATCCCATGAAATAGACGAAGTTTCAGTACATTGAAATTTCGATACGTCAAAGTTTTAGTATAGTCCCGATATGATTTTTCAATAAACCGTATCGGCATACAAGACCGAACCAGCTTTAACTCTACTCCAAATAGTTTCAAAGCTTATTTTCAATTAGAGTCGTCAATATAGCTTTTTTTAAACGCGATACCATCCCAAGGGAAGCTCAATTATGGATGCGCTTACCTACATTATTATTTATGTTCTATAATTTTCACCTTCGTGGTTGTTCCATCATATCTATGCTGGAGACATGCCATATACGTTCATGCCTACAAAATGCTACCTCTGTGTTGTTCTTTCAAATCATTGTTGAAAGCATGACAAATATGTACATACCGAGTAAAAGTTAACTCTTCATGGCCTAATATTTTTTTTGAAAGGATCTCCCTCCCACTATGGAGGGATCCTTTTAAACACCATGTTCCAAAAAGAAATCGACACGGAAGACGAGTCATCGAGGTGCAACCCACGAGGATGGTGACGAAGAGAAGACGATCACGCCCTGCGAAATTAACACGAACATTAATGGGAACACACCGGAAGATTTTCCGCCGGAGCCCACTCCGACGATCAAGTCAGGAATCATAGTTATCTCAAGAGAAAGTAGAATTGTCATAGGTTTGGAAAGCTTTCCCCCTTTACCTGGGTGTCGAAGCACTTTATATATCTGAGGGCATGGTCACACGTGTCTCCACGTTCTCCTCCACATTCCTTAATCGTCGGTTATATGATAACTTTTAGGTAACTGCAGCTGCGATCATTAAGGCTTTAATTGTCGTGTGTAGCAGACAATAATTATCTGACGACTTTCCTGATCTGGAAAGAGAAACGACTACCTGAATTCGGATTATCTGAGGTATTGATCTTCAAGCTCTGCTCTCCTGAGTTGGTCTCGGGATGTCCTCTCCCGAAATAGCCTCAGGCGCCGGTCCTCCCGAGGTGGTCTCGGGAGCCTACAACCCGGAATAACCTCGGGAGTCTGTCCTCCCGAGGTGGTCTCGGGAGTCTAAAGTCCGTCATAACCTTGGGCGTCTGTCCTCCTGAGGTGGTCTCGGGAGTCCAACCTTGACGGTCGAGTTCGGTTGCCACGTGTCAAATTTAGAATGCTCAATCCCATCACACCACATTATTCCAATGGAAATTCAATTATTGATGTGCTTACACACGATAAAGTTGTAGTCAACATTAAGGATTAACGGTACACACTCGTCTAACTCTTCATAAAGAAGACAAAAAGCAGAGACGGACTCCTAGGAGTCTAACAAAAGCTAAAAAATCAAAAAACATAATAGAAAATGGGATAAAAAAATGCAATCTCTGCGAAGGAACTGTCAGATGAAAAAAAAACAAAAAGGAAAGATGAGAGAAAAAAATAATCATGTAAAAGGAGAGAAACGAGAAAAAAATGGGTAAGACTAGATATGGATTTACTACGTAAAGATAGAATTTTGTTTTGAAAATGACTAAAAATAAATGATAAATTCATAATATTATGAATAATTTTACCTATTAGCGGAGTTAAGGGTTGGTTTACTTAGGAGTAAATAAAAAAAAATTAAAAAAAGGTCACGTTTAGAGTTGTTGAGTTTGACCCTCTCAATTTCCTAATTCAAATTTTAGACCACTTAATAATCTAAATACCTAATCAATTTCTTAATTTTTCAGTTAATATCCGAGTCAAAAGTTATGATATTTGATAATTTATTACCTAGTTACTGTATAGCAATATTCTGAACACCATAACTTTTAATTCCGATATCAAAACGAGGTGATTTTTTCTCAAATCAAAGATCGTTCAGAAATCTATAATTTGAAAAAAAAAATTTCTCATTCTAATATTCAAGTCAAAAGTTATGATATTCGAAATTTATTACACAGTTATAATAGCTACTTGACAGTAGCTGCTACAACACAATGACTGCTACATATTAAAACAACTACTGCACAGTAGTTATTACAAGTTATAGCAGCTACTCAATAATAACTGCTACAACTGTATAGTAAACTTCAGGATATTATAATTTTTTACTCGGATATCAGAATGAGGTGATATATTTTTTAAATTATAAATCTCTGAATGATCTTCGATTCGATAAAAAATCACTTCATTCTGATATCGAAGTTAAAAGTTATGATATTCAGAATGTTGCTATACAGTTGTAGCGCCAGTATCATATTGTAGCCTTTCGATTTAATGTTACAGATATACACGATAAAATAAAATCTATGAATAAAAACAACGAAAACTAAAATGAAAAGTATTATACAAGTTTTAGGATGTTCAAGAGTTTTAAGGCAGAAGATAATCTAACAAGACCTATAAACACAACAACTTAAAATAACTTATCTATTCCTTGTTACTAATTTGTAGAGAATAATTTTGTTTATTCCTGAATATGTTACAATTCATTAACCCTAAACTGTAAAACATTCCACTTTTAATTGTTTTCTCTCGGAGTTTGAATTTCATACTACATACGACCTTTTTTTTTCCTCTCAATGTAAAAGAGGTATGTGCTTGATATTTATCATAATATACTTCAAAAGCTTGTTTTGCCACCTCTTTAATTTTGTAGTTCTGGTGTAAAATCATAAACCCTTAAAGCTATCAAGTTGTTTAGATTTTTATATCCAAGCATCTTAATTCCCGACTTGCCGGGCTTTAAAGTCAACATATGTTTTCAACTATATTAAAAACATCATTTAGATTCAAGAATAAATATTTTATTTGTGTTAAAGGGAATTACAACTTAAAATGGAATGACTTATCATTAAATGAACTGTTTGCTAAATTTCCTGCAAATTATATAACACAAAAAATTTTAATATTTCTAATAATAGAACGCATCACTTACGATAAAAATCATTGTGCAAAAAAAAAATATTTACTTGATATAGAGGGCTTACGATCGAGTATGGAGGTTTGAGAGAAACAACGTCATTTTATTTTTGTTGTCAGATTGCGAAGGTTGTATAGGAGGTACTATAAAGTAGCTATTATAACGTGTAGCAGTTCTATTGGCGAATAAAACTAGTTTGAGCTTGTAGCAGTTATTAACCAGTAGTTGTTATAACACATGTTTGATGTTATAGTAGTTATTGTTCAGTAGCTAGGTAGTTGCTACAACGTGTAGCAAGTACTTGTACACATATTTGACGTTGTAGCAGTTACTGACCAATAGTTGCTGTAATGTATAGCAAGTACTTGTAGAAAATTTGCTAAAACGTTATAGCAGCTAATTTGAAATAGCTGCTACAACGTGGTTAAACATAGCTAGTTTGCTTTCACGTTGCAGTGGTAAAGTAAATATTGCTATAAATCTACTATTGACCAACGACAAACAATATTGTAGTTCATTATGCTTAAATAACTACATAAAGTATCTCAATTTTATATAGGACTTGTAGCATCTTGTAAAACTTCACAATGTAGATGTTTGTCAAGTTTTCTGCAAATAAGATAACAAAAAAATTACAACAATTTTTTCATTATAGCAGTTTCAAGGTTTTAATAGTTTCAAGATTATGAAGCAACAAGGTTATTGCAGCAACTTTGAAGTACCTACTACAATGTGTATCACTATAGTGTTATAGTAGATGACGTTATAGTTGAAACTCCTAATTAAAAAATCACAATGCAGAAAGAAAGGAGTGAGGGCGACAACGTTGGAATTTGTTTGGTTTAGGGATCATCGTCGGCCGACAAGAAAAGCCTTGAGGTAACTTTGTTTGTGTTCAGCAAAAGAGTGGCAACGGCGGAAAATGACGAGGGTAGGAGCAAGAGCGATGGAAGACGATAGCGAAGGACACGAGAGCGAGAGAAATCTAGAATTTGAAAAAATGGAGAGAGTGAGAATTTTGATAATGGATGGAAGAAGGGAAGAGAGAACAAAAATAATATTTTAATACTAAAAAGAGGAAAGAGAGAGAACAAAAAAAATTAATATAAAAAATCGAGCTGGCAATGCCACGTGAGCGCGTCGCTCACGATCGCTCATGAAACGTCAGACATGATATCATATCTCTCTCTCTCTCTCTCTATATATATATATAACTCAAATATATTTCCCCCACTCACACTATGCGTGATTTCATTGTAACGATGTCTTGTCAAAATTTTTTATTTTTCTAATGTAACAATCCCCGTCAGAATTAACAAATATAGCATGGTAATAGTTATGAAATCGTAGCTACTACAAAATTTCTAGACCGAAGAGTTATAGCAAGTACGATTTCATAACTGCTACAACGTTCTCATTTAACCACGCTATAGCAATTACAAAATCATAACTACTATAACGCTCTAGTCTAGATACGTAACAGCTATAATTTCGTAACTACTACAACATTCTAATTTCTGATCTAACCATATTGTAACAATTATAAAATAGTAACTACTACGAGACGCTCTGATTTGTGATCTAACCATGATAGCAGCTGCTACATATTAGTCCTACCATGCTGTAGCAATTACAAAATCGTAATCTAATCAAATCGTAACAGTTATGATTTAGTAACAATTAAAATGTGACCCTGCTACAGTACAAAAATAATTTAGGATATTTTTTAATCCTTATGAGACGCTATAAATAAAATCTAACGTAACATTTGCGCAGCTAGAAAAACATATCGAATATGTATATATAGCAAGTGACTCACTCTAAAGCATCTGTCTTTCTGTCTTCGTATTAAAAGGAAACATAGAAAATGTTTAGATATAGCTTCTTCAGAACAACTCACATCGATGCATAGTCACTTCAAAAATGCTGCACACCTAAAATTTAGCTTAAAGGAACAGATAGCATCTAACTTGGAGAAGGCGAAAATAACTCTTACCACGGAAAAGTTAAATAAGACCTGCATTTTGCCAACTCCATAGAGTGATCCAGGATATGAATGCCAGTCCAACCATGAGGCAATGGCCAAATGAAATGGATGATTTCCTTTAGGGATGGCAATTTTCCCCGCGGATTTGGATATCCGCGGGGAAAATCCGAAACGGGGCGGGTTTGGGGAGGTATTATCGGATTTGGATTTGGGTTCGGGGATTTTTAAAAATCCCCGAAATAAATTGGGGCGGGTATGGGGATGCTATCTCCATCCCCGAACCCGTCCCGATATCTTTAATAATAATAAAATATTAATAATTATTAAAATAATTCAATAATATTAATATTAAAGATGTGTGAAAATCCTAATGAGTATCACTCACTAGTCACTCGTCGTCTCCCACAAGTTGGAAATCCCATTATTTTTACAATCATGCTTGGGAAATCCTATTTTTTTTTTAACTTGAAAAAAAATGGATATTTCAAGTGGGGATGGACACGGGGATGGAGATTTACTCCCCGCGGGTTCGGGGACGGGGATTCCCCGATTTAGTAGAGGCGGGGATGGGGACGGGTTCGGGGATGGAGATTTACTTCGGGGACGAATATGGGGACGGCAAACCCGTCCCCGACCCGCCCCATTGCCATCCCTAATTTCCTTGCAGTGGAGTGGACGTCGGATAAGTTTGTAGTCAGTGTTTATGAGAATGTCTCCGCCTATTTCTAGACCTGTTCCTTCTATCGATGATCTTTACAAAGCAACATAAAGCGCCGATGGCAGCCATTGCGTAGAATGCTTTATAGGGGGCTGAAAAGAGAGCGTTGATGAAAGTAAAGTATCCGGCAAGGAGGTAGGCAAGGCTTAGACCAGCTTCGCTTCGGCGAGTCCATTTTAAGGGCAAAGAAATGGAGTTCGCGTCTGGCCTTGAGCCGAAAAGACCATGCAGTATAACCCCGGTGCATAGAAGAGAATCAATAAGCCAAGGGAAGCTCTGCCCCAACCTGATTCTCTGAAATGAAAATTTAGAAAATGCGTGGAGATGAGCACAGGTAATACAAAGCAAATGTGATACCTGGAACCAAGCAATTAGCGATGGTAGAAACATGAGTAATGCAAGAAGGTGTAAGATCAGTATGCTGAGCTGGTAGTTGAAGTATTCAAGCTGACTGTCACTGAAGCTTTTCGATGTGGTAGGGGAATAGCTTTCATCGAGAGGAAGTAGTGGGTCAAAACCATCATTGGCTCCATCAGGGGATTGTATAGATGGCTTGTGATAAGTTCTAGAATCAGAGTGTTCTTTCCTTTGAGCATGACTGCGCAATGAAGCCGTTAAAAAGCTGTTACAAGAATGATGAAGATGATGATTAGAAGGTCTACTAAAGATAGAAAGAACTGTTTTTTTTGTATTACCATAAAGACAGGCTTTAGTGAAATTGAACTAGGCAAAACATGGATGAAGAAAAAGGGAGTGGAAAGGAGAGAAAAGAAGGGTTTTAAAATTTAAATTTATTTTCAAATTTTAAAAACTTTTATCACCTTCTTCAAAAAGTAAAATTCTATAAGTACTTAAGTTCTTTTTGAAAGTCATTTGTTTTCAAAAATATTCTAAGTACTTACTCAAAAAAATTTCTGAAAAATTTTTCTAAGTTATAAACTCAAAATTTTGCTTGAAAATTTTTTCCAATAATTAAAACTGCTTGAAAATTTTCTATATATTAAAACTTCAAAATCAGTTTAAAAATTTTTCTGAAGTGCATAAACAAATTATTTTTAAGTACTTAACTAAAAAGTGTTTTCGAAATTATTTTTAAGTACTTAACTCAAAAGTGTTTTCGAAATTATTTTTAAGTACTTACTCTGAAATTTTTCTGGTAGAAAATTTTCTAAGTGTGTTAAAAATTTTCTATGTGTGTTGAAAATTTTCTAAGTGCTAAATATGTTGAAAAATTTTCTAAGTGCCCAACTCAAAATATTTTTGGAAAATTTTTCTACCTTAAAAATCCCATTTTGAAAATTTTCTAAGTATGGAAAACTTGAAAAACTTTTCAAACAAAGACTTAGAAACTATGTCAAAAACCCCACGAATTTTTGAAAAACTCAGGGGGAGATTTCTTCCAGGGAGAGAAAATTAAAACTGATACGTTACCTATCTTTCTGTTGTTTAACATAACTTTTTGAACCGGGTTGCCATAAATCAAAAAGTGGAAGATTGTTTGTGCAGGCAGCACCTAAGTCGAGCTTAGGTTTTGATAATGGCAAAGGGTTCAAGAGTTAAGATATTATTGTATTCTAATGTGTTTACTAAGTGTGCAGGAAGAAGCCCTAGGTACACTAGGCAAGAAGTCCTGGCAAAAGGTTGGGCAAAGAAGTCCTGGTCAAGGACTGGGCAAGAAGACCTGACCGGAAGTCGGGCAAAGAAGTCCTGGTCAAGGACTGGGCACGAAGTCCTGGAGAGGGGTTGGGCACCGAAGACATGACCGGAAGTTGGGCACGAAGACCTAGTCAGGTGAATCGGGCAAAAGTCTAACCGGAGGAGTCGGTTGGCAAAAGGTAAACTCTCCTGAGAGGAGTATGTGAGGACGCGTTCCCCGTCGAGGGAACAGTAGGCGTCAGTTTGACCTAGGGTTCCATTTGGGAGACCCGAAGTCAGAACCAAAATAACTACGGCTATAATTACTACTTATCATGTTTTTGGGACTAACCTTAGTTGCAGGGTCGAAGGATTGATCGTCTGCAAGTGAAGGTTCTTCACTGGGCCTAGGCGCCCGAATGGAGTCAGGCGCCTGAGTGGGCTCGGGCGCCCGTAAGGATACGGGCGCCCAAGGGTGAAGGCAAAAACCAAAATCCAGCTGCGAAGCCACTGAACCAAGGCTAATCAGGCGGTCGTGAGCTCATGGGCGCCCCCATCAGCTCAGGCACCCAAGTGGAGAGGATAAGCGCTGACCGAGCCCGCGGATAAGGATTTGCATATCGGAGGGCACGAGTCAGGCGCCGCCAACCCATCAGGCGCCCGATGGAGTACTATAAAAGGGTCTCGACCTCAAGGCTTCAACAACACAGTTTTTAAACGCTACAAAGCTTTTCGTTCAAGCTCTACGCCCTAGCAAACTCCGATTTTGAGATTGCAGCGCCGACGATGTCCCTCTGCTCCGAAATACGATCCACTTCGGACGTCGGTAACGAAAAGTGTAATTAGTTTCATTTCCTGCAATATTTCTGTACTCAATTTGTAAATCTGTTTTGCGCGATTATAGTATTGCCCAAAGTAAATGGTCAAGGACCGTGGGCCTTGGAGTAGGAGCCGACTGCGACTCCGAACCAAGTAAAAACTACTTGTGTTCCTTTGTAATTGTGTTATTTCCGCTGCGCGTTTTCTCTTTCCTTAATCCGAAAAAGTTTTAATTATATTCACCCCCCCCCTCTATCGTTTATCTCGATCCAACACTAATGTGCTCAATTGACACTCTTTGTTTCTGAATTTCTTCTTTAACGGTAAAATATTTCAATTCCATGTGTTTAGCACCTTTTGAATACTTGTCATTCTTAGAAAAGAAGACTTTTGCGACATTATCACAATAAATTTTTAGCCGCTTAGTAATACTGTAGACTATTCCAAGTCCTGAAATGAAGTTTCGCAACCATAATCCATGAATGGTGACCTCAAAGCATGCCGAAAACTCAACTTCCATAGTTGAAGCAGAAATGACTGACTGCTTCTTACTTTGCCAAACTCAACTTCCATAGTTGAAGCAGAAATGACTGACTGCTTCTTACTTTGCCATGAAATTGCTCCTCCAGCTAAGATGAACAGATAGCCAAATATGGATTTTCTAGAATCCAAGCATCCAACAAAATCTGAATCTGAGTATCCTACCACCTCAAGATGATCGGATCTCCTATAAGTGAGGATGTATTTTTTTCGTCACTTGTAAATATCGTAAAACATTCTTTGCAGCTTTCTAATGATCCAATTTTGGATTACTTTGATACCTGCCCAACATTCCAACAGCAAAACTAATGTCTGGTCTAGTACAAGTTTGGGCATATATTAAGCTTCCAACGATGAATGCATAAGGAATTTGTTCCATTTGTTTGCATTCCAATTCATTCTTTGGGCATTGCATAAGGCTCAATTTATCATTTTTCTGAATTGGTACAATACTTGCAGAACATTTTTCCATCCTAAATCTCTCTAGAACATTAGTAATATATGACTTTTGAGACAATCCTAACATTCCTTGTGATCTATCACGGAATATTTCAAATCCTATCACATAAGATTCCTCACCCATATATTTCATTTCAAAGTTCTTTGAGAGAAATTTCTTAGTCTCATGTAATAAACCGAGATCATTATAGTAGTAAGCAAGATATCATCAACATACTGAATCAGAAAAATAAACTTACTCCCACTGACCTTTAGATATATACACCGATCTACGACGTTTTCCTTAAATCCAAAGGAAACTATCATATCATTGAACATAAGATATCATTGTCGGGAAGCTTGTTTAAGTCTGTATATTGACTTCTTAAGCTTACACACTATGTGTTCCTTTCCTTTAATTGAAAAACCCTAAGGTTGGTCTATATAAACCACTTCATCTAAATCTCCATTCAAAAATGCAGTTTTCACATTCATTTGATGTAGCTCTAAATCATAATGACCTACCATTACTATAATAATTCTTAGTGAGACCTTTTTTGAGATGGGTGAAAAGGTCTCTTTGTAGTCAACATTATCTTTCTGAGTAAAATCTTTGGCAACAAGTCTAGCCTTGTATCGTTCGATATTGCCATTAGAGTCATGTTTGGTCTTAAAGACCCATTTACATTCAACTGTCTTTGACCTTTCAGGCAATTCAACAAGATCCCAAACTTTATTGTGATCCATTGATTTTAACTCTTGAATCATGGCGTCAAACCACTTGGAAGAATAAAAACTTTCCATGTCTTGTGAAAATAAAACTGGAACTTCATCAATACTTATGTCATTCTGACTCTTGTAGATAAACCACATAATCATTTGGAATAGCTGATCTTCTTTCCCTTTCAGACCTTCTTAATGCTACTGTTTGAGGTTCATTAGCATTAGGTTCATTGTGAACAACATTATGAAGTGTTTGGTTATTCATTTGTTGTTCTTGTAGGTTGTCAAATTGTTCAACAACTATAGGAACAACAATTTGAGAAGAAGTAATGGGAAAAGGTATTTGTACCCTAACTTCTTGAATTTTCACGTCACGTGGTTTAACACTCTCATTAGTTTCACCATTTTCAAACCTAGCATTTCCTGTTTCAACAATTTTCATAGAATGACTAGGACAATAAAATCTATACGCTTTAGACTAGGACAATTTTTGTAAGATGTGGTGTTCTTTGAAGATCACACAATTAAAGACGCAAAGAAAACCGAGACGTTTGTACCTAGAGTTGTCGAAAATTCTGATGATCCCTCAATCACCTTGATATCCAGCACTCACAGAGGAGGTATGGATATTGATGTCGAAGATGACAATACAGAAGAGATTGTCGAATAGGGAGTTGAACATAGTGATGGAGATGAGTCACCGACACTCAAGAAAACCTCGCAGTCTTAGTTATAACGACGGTCATGCAGGGAAAGACATGCCTCAGTAAGGTACTACCCTGACGAATATGTAATTTTGGGAAAAGGAGGAGAGCCTCAAAGTTATGAGGAAGTCACAGTTGATGAAAAGAATGAAGAATGGAACAAAGCAATAGAGGAGATGCAGTCATTGCATGATAATCACACATATGAGCTAGTAAAACATCCTAAGGATGCCCTTGGGGCTATGGTGTAGTGGTAGAGCAACTAGTCGCTATCTCAGGTATCTACGGTTCGACCCCCAACTACGGCGTATTTGTAAAAAAAATTTCTCCAAATGGGGCGTGAACCCTAGGACGCTGGGCTTCTAGACCGCCCACCGCGAGCACTTCCCGATTTAGCCTAGCGGCCGATGGGAAACTTCTATGGGTCGAGTCGGTCGCCCGAGGTTGAAAAAACATCGTTAATCATTTTTTTTGGTAAAACACCCTAAGAGTAGGAAAGCCTTGAAAAAAAATGGGTGTATAAGTTGAAAGTTGAAGAAAATAGAACTCAACCTAGGCATAAAGCTTGGCTGGTTGCAAAAGGATTTGGTTAGCAAAAAGAGATGATTTTGAAGAGATATTGTCTCCCATTGTAAAATTTTCGTCGATTTGAGTTGTGTTTGGGTTTGCTGCTAGCTTAGATTTAGAAGTGGAACAACTTGATGTGAAAATTGCTTTTCTTTGTGGAAAATTAGAAGAAATTTATATAGAATAACCTCAAAGATTCAAAGTTCCAGGCGAAGAAAATATGGTATGTTAATGAAGAGTCCTTATGATTTTTCGCACTCATTTTCTATTTCCATTTTCTTAGTAAATATAGTTTTTTGAAAAATGTGTGATTTGTATTTTTCACGTTCATTTTCTAAAAAAAGAGATATTATTTAATTTCTAAAAAAATTAAAGAATAAAATAAAATTATTTTCTAATAAATGAGAAAATATAATTTTTTAGAAAATAAAAAAGAAAAAGGATTGAAACCAGACGCAACCTTAAGTTCTCTTTAAAGACTTAAACTTGTGAGCCAGTTTTATACTAAAATAAAATAGAAAGTGCGTGAGTGTCTTTGTTTTGAAAGTCACCTTCTGAGATAAAGAAGCATTGTAATCCTACTTATATAGTGGAAGTTTAAATTTTATAAACTTTTTTTAAATATTAATAAACTAAATGTATTAATGTATTTAATTTTATATAATATTTAAATATTAAAGAATAAAATATAAATAAAATTTTATTAAATAGACAACATAATCATACATTGACTTAATGGGCTTCAAATGCCAATACTATTTTCTTAGTTCCAATTCAAACACACCTTTTTTTTTTTAATAACATCTCTATGGATAGAATTAAAATTGACTTATTTTGATTTAATTATATATATAGATTTTAAATTATTAAATAAAAACATTATATTAAGTAGAAATTTTAAATTAGTGTCAAGTATTCTCTAACAATAACATGTTGATTGATTTGATTTGATCGAATTAAAATTAACTTATTTTGATATATATATATATATATATATATATATATTATATATATATATATATATATATATATATTAAAAGTATTATTTTAAAGTAAAATTATCCTAAATTCAACTTAATTAGTGGCCTAATCAAAATAAATTATTCTAATATATATAAATTATTCAACTTAATTAGCTGGATCCTAACGACCACTAGGATCCAGCTCATGAGTCATGACGAGGCCTGGCTGTGAGCCAAATCTTCGTGCTACATGCCGTCCATGTGAAAAAAAAATGATGAATTTGACAGCAGACAAATTAAATCTGAGATGATCGGTTCGGTCTAATAGAAATTTTCTATCAGTCACCAGGGTAAATCGGGAAGCGTTCGCAGTGGGCAATCTAGAAGTCCAGCGCCTCAGGGTTCGCGCCCCATTTAAAAGAAAAATACCTGCAAAATGCGTCGTAGTTAGGGATCAAACCACGAATACTTGAGTTAACAACTAGTTAACCTACCGCTACATCATAATCCCGGGGTACATGCCGTCCATGTGAGCCCATGTTAGATGGGTCTTTAACAGTCCTAGCTTGTATTATTAAATTAATACGAGTTGACCAATTAACTAAGATAGTCAACTTTAATATTCATTTTATTTAAACTGGCCTGTTGTATTAAAATAATAAAAAAATTATTCTAAACTTACTAATAACAAATTGAATTTTCTTCAACCAAAATAGTGTATTAGAAAAAAATTTATTATCACTCATCACCTCTTCGTATAAATTTTTATTTACTAAAACTTCCTAATACAAACCATACCAATTTATCCTAAGCCAATCGATTAGAATAGTTGGGCAGAAAAATACTCGTGTTGATATATAGAAAATATATTTTATTCTAATTTAAATTTATTGAATTTAAAAAAATATATATCTCCTTTTGAATTTTTATACCTATAAAAAATAGGATTATGCTCTTTTATGATAAACCCAACTGATCGATTACCGATCAATTTTTAATTAATTGATTAGTGGTTGGGCAGCTCTGATTGTTTGAAAATCGATCGGTCATCGATCAGCTGGGTTTGTCACGAGTAAACAAAACTTTTATTTTTTATAGTAAAAAAATCTAAAAATAAGTATAATTTATCATAAATTCAATATTATTCAAAGAAAATCTAGTATATTTTCTATTAAATTGAATATGACTCTTTTTCCGCCTAACCTATCAATTGAGAGTCAAACCATTCGATCAAGTTTTGTTGAATCGATTAATCGATGGGTATGACTCTAATTGATTAGCCAGGTGGAAAAGTATCATGCTAAAATTAATAGAAAATATATTAAATTATAGTTAAATAATATTAAATTTAGGAGGAATTATATTTTATTTTAGATTTTTTAAAAAAAAATAAAAATATTTAGATAAATTAGTATTTATTAGGGAATTAATGTAAATAAAAAGAGTAATGATAGGGAGAGTGAATTTGGGAGAGTGAATGACGTGACAGTTATTGTATACACGTCCGATCGCCGATCGGACACCACCGGCGGCTTCTGATCGCCGTCCCGAATCAAACTATGTCCTAAGAAGATCGATGAACTCATCGGGAATCATCGCAATTATGATCTCGTCGTATTCACTGTCAATTCGGTGAGATCTCAATTACCGGCGATCCTACCGGGTTCACCATCCCCCAAAACATAGTTTGATTCGGGATGGTGATCAGAGGCCATCGGTGGTGTCCGATCGACGATCAGACGTGTACACATTAGCTGGACGTCATTCACTCTCCCAAATTTACTCTCCCAATCATTACTCAAATAAAAATTTATATACAAAACGTAGAAATAAAGATTTTGTCATGCAGTAATTGAAGTTAAAATTTAGTGTGGACTTGTGGATTTCAAAGTAATTTACAATTAAAATAATAAGATTTACCTTATTATTTATTTACTTTGGCCCTCAAATGAGTCGTTTCGGGACGGCAAAAGATGTGTCGCTGCTCGTATTTAGTCATGTCTTCGTCCATTCTTCTCAATGTTAACATAAAAAAGATAAATCTCAGAGGATTAACGTGTGGGGAGAAAGAATACACTGAATTTATTAAATTTTAATCTCAAATTTCTGAGATGACAATATCATATGGCATACGTTAACCGTCATTCCACCCCGGCCCGCATAGACGAATGAAAGCTCGTAGCTAAATACACAAGTGATGGATGCTATAAAACACACAAACTACAACGATCAAAACACCAACCAAGTTGGAGTTGAGATTGGCAAAGGGCAAAAGCAGTTGTCATAGCCCTATCCATTTGACCTCACCCATGACCGGCGACGGTGACTGATTGGCGTCAAGGGGTGACCATGTCATTGCATCATGTGCACGATTGCATAATTTGTATTGTTTATATTTACTGTACTTGTTTGAGCTATGCTTGCTGCATTTGGATGACATATACATACAGGAGGGATTTTGCTTTGTTTATGATCTTGCGACCATTCTGGTTTAGGGACTTATGACCTACACACCCCCAGGTGGGGGTTAGTATGGATATGTATATTTGTATGTAGTATACCGATCATGTACCCTGATTTTTTTTTTTGAGATTGTATCAGTTTGCTTCTATACTACTATTGTATAACCTTGTTATTGTCATACATATCTATCTGGTTATATACCCCCGTAGTCCCCCTAGGCTCATAATTGTTTGCTTTTTTTTTCCTTTTCAGGATGACGCCGCCAAGAGAGTCTAGTAGCCAGTTACAGTCCCGTGGATATCGTAGTGTCTTTATTTAGTCTATATTTTCTTATTTATGGTTGGGATGTATTTCTCATTTTATATGCGTTGGTAGATGTGTCATCCAGAGTTATGATATTTTTATGTATTTTACATCGTCGGTTTGCCCAAAAGGAAATTTGGAGTTTGTTTTTACAGTATAGATGATGGTATATATTTTTGATAATATTGATAGTTGTTTATGTCTTTATTTATGATAGAGTTTGATCATATATATTTGTGGAAGTCGTGGAGATCATTTTGTGTATGTATTGATTTGAAATTGTCCGTTGTACAGGGGAGGTGTTGTCCGATTTTCGTCGGACATGCAGCCTCTCGAAGCGTGACATCGAATGAGTTCTTTTAGGATGACAAAAAATGATTAACTCGTCATCAATATCTTCGTCAATCCTTTTAAAATTAATATTAAAAGGATAAATCCTGAAGTTACTAACTTAGATGTGATTGCTAATGCGTGACGAGGAAAACAAAATGACTTTATTATATTTTGATTCCAAATCTCTAAGGTGACGATACGGCATGGCACACGTTAACCGTCATTCCTTTCCGCCCCGCGTAGACGAATCAATGCTCGTAGCTAAACACGCAACTGATGGATGCTATAAAACACACAAACTGCAACCGCATGGCACACGTTAACCGTCATTCCGTTCCACCCCACGTAGACGAATCAATGCTCGTAGCTAAACACGCAACTGATGGATGCTATAAAACACACAAACTGCAACCGCATGGCACACGTTAACCGTCATTCCGTTCCACCCCACGTAGACGAATCAATGCTCGTAGCTAAACACGCAACTGATGGATGCTATAAAACACACAAACTGCAACCGCATGGCACACGTTAACCGTCATTCCGTTCCACCCCACGTAGACGAATCAATGCTCGTAGCTAAACACGCAACTGATGGATGCTATAAAACACACAAACTGCAACCGCATGGCACACGTTAACCGTCATTCCGTTCCACCCCACGTAGACGAATCAATGCTCGTAGCTAAACACGCAACTGATGGATGCTATAAAACACACAAACTGCAACCGCATGGCACACGTTAACCGTCATTCCGTTCCACCCCACGTAGACGAATCAATGCTCGTAGCTAAACACGCAACCGATGGATGCTATAAAACATACAAACTGCAACGATCAAAACACCAACCAAGTCGGATAGATATCTCTAGCTACTCTCTAGATATGGAGGCTGCTTTCATCTCCTTACTGATCAACAAGCTCGGCGAAATCGCAGTCGGCCAAGCGCAGAGCAGATGCTCTCAGCTACTGCTACAGCACACAACTCCACCTTTAGATCAGATTCACGCTCGCGTGGATTGAATCGCCACCGAGTTCAAGGTGATGCTGGCCTTCCTCGAAGGTTTTAATTGGTCGACTGCCGCTGCTACTAACAAACCACTCGAGGCTTGGATCGAACAGGTGTGACTTTTACTTTTATGCATGTTCACTTTTATTAATCCTCCCTGCATTGAACTGATCAATTCTCATTCTTCAACGAAATTTAACACTCTTTTTTTTATTATTATTTATGTTTCTTATACTTGATTTTAATTTGAGAAATTCAATCAAACGATTAATTGGTTCCATACAACACTTGGAGTATTAGGTCAGGGAGATCGCCTTCAAGATAGAAGACATCATCGATGAATACCTTTATCTGGTTGGAAGGCAACGGGAAGGAACATGGAAGAATTGCTATCTCATGGCACCGTCCCGTCTTGCTAAGGCTTGGCGCGGTATTGATTCTCGGTTAGAAAGCATGGAGAGAGATCTTTCTGGACTTTCAAGCATGAGAGATCGATTTGGTATAACAATAAGTGGCAATGAGGATAGAGTAGCTGTGAATAATTCAGAAAGAGACGCACATTATTATCGAGTTTGTGATCCGATGTTGATCGATGAAGATGAAGTCGTGGGGATAGAAGAGAATAAATCTAAGTTGCTTTCATGGCTGACTAATGCTGATACTTGCAGGAAGATGACAACAATTGCAGTATGGGGAATGGGTGGCCTTGGGAAAACTACACTCGTCGCAAATGTCTATCGCAATAATACCGTGAAGAGTCACTTTGATTGTCAGGTATGGGTCACCGTCTCACAAAGTTATAGTGTGGAAGAACTCCTAAGAAAAATAATCCAGGAAATCTTCAAGGAAGAAAATATCCCAAATGATATCAATACTATGACAGAATTAAGGTTATTTAACATCATCCGAGAAAATTTGCAGCAGAAGAGGTACTTTGTTGTGTTGGATGATGTTTGGCAGGGAGACGTGTGGAATAAAATATGTCGTGCTTTTGTTGATAGCAACAATGGAAGTAGACTCATTGTTACAACTAGAATGCATGAAGTAGCAAGGATAGCAAGTGAAGAACATATCATGGAACTCCAGCAACTTAACAAAGAAGATGCGTGGAGACTTTTTTGCAAGAAGGCATTCCCAACAGAGAACAATAATGATTGCCCACACAAGCTTGAGGATTATGCTCATGTGATTTTGAACAAGTGCGAAGGCTCACCATTAGCTATTGCAGTAATTGGTAGTTTATTATCAACCAAGGAAAAGAGTGAAAGTGGGTGGAAGGAAGTTTATGATTATCTTCACTGGGAGTTTGAAAAAAACCCTTCGCTTGGTGCATTGAAGAGTATTCTTAACCTTAGCTTCAATGATTTGCCTAACTACATAAAGAATTGTTTTGTATATTGTAGCATCTTCCCTGAAGATTATCTAATAAAAAGGAAGAAACTAATCCAATTATGGGTAGCTGAAGGATTCATGACAGCAAGGAGAAGTAACAGATCAATGGAAGAGGAGGCTGATGTCTATCTTGCTGAACTTGTGAATCGGTCCATGCTTCAGGTGGTTGAGAGAAATGGATTTGGAGACTAAAGGCTTTCAGAATGCATGACGTTGTAAGAGAGGTAACATTAGCAATATCTAGAAAGGCAAAATTTTGCATGATTCTTGATGGTTCACATTCAGATTTGGACAATACAATTCGTCGCCTTTCCATCCAAACAGATAATGATGAATCCCTTGATTTAAATGCGAGACTGAGCCTTTCACGACTTCGTTCTCTGATTATTTTTCCTACTTCCATATTTAGTTCAAGTTCCCTAAGAGCAGTCTTAGTCAGTTTTAAATGTTGAGGGTGTTAGAGCTGCAAGGAGTTCGAATATTCTCCAACTTACCAAATGAAGTTTCAGCCATGTTTAACCTTCACTATTTGGGTTTGAGGTCTACAGGAGTGAAACGACTTCCCAACAATATCCAAAAATTCCAAATGTTGCAAACACTTGATCTCCGTTATTCTTTAATAAAGAAGCTCCCGCGTGGTGTCACACAATTGAAGCAACTTCGTCACCTATTTGTGTCCCATATTAAAGTTGAATTTTGCGGATCAACTAAAAGATCATGGCAATGGAAGAACNATGGATGAATGAGAAATTAGTTATTTAAAGTCAACAAAAAAAAATTTACATAGAAGGAAATATATGTTGGGATCTCCCGACACCAAAAACATAAAACGCAGTGTAAACAAGATCCCTCGAGTGATCTATTCGAAAGAAAATTTGTACAAAGTTGATCTACATCTACTTCTAAAGAAGATATACCTTTGGAGCGCGCCCTTTGCTTATCCCGCTCGTCCAAGATGTGTCGGATCTCTTGCACGTTCAAGTGTCCGTGCTTCTATTCGTATCCACACGGACACGATCTCTCAATTTCGGGAAGAACTACCTTAGTTGTGCTAGCAACTTGAGGTAGTTCACAAGACCACCAAGAACCCAAAAGAGGATTTCGACCAAGAGGGAGAAGAGGAAGAAGAGAGGAAGGAAAGAAGGAAAAGCTCACACACTTATCATTCAAAATGACAAATCCCTCTTTTATATTCATCCCATGAATATGAAGAGTCTTTTGTCTCTTTGACTTCCCTTCATTAAAGCCAATAAAGAGCACATCTTTTCATGTGACTCTTCACCTTCTCTTCATCTAATGATGAAAGATTTTTCTCTTCCCTTCATTAAACACTTTAATGAATTTCCCCTGCAATTCCGACCGGGCCTCTCGGGCTTCCGACCAGGTCTCCCGACCAAGTCTCCCGAGCAAGTTCCCGAGCTCCCGACCAAGTCTGTCGAGCAAGTCACCGAGCTTCCGACCTAGTCTGCCGAGCTCCCAGCCCAGTCTGCCGAGTGCCGAGCTCCCGACCTAGTCTGTCGAGCTCCCAGCCCAGTCTGCCGAGTGTCGAGCTCCCGACCTAGTCTGCTGAGCTCCTAGCCCGATTTGTCGAGTGCCGAGCTCCCCAGTTCCCAACTCGAGCTCCCAATTAGATCTTCCGAGTTCCCAACTCGGGCTCTCGAACTCCCGAAGCATCATGTCCTTAGCGTGTGATCTAATAGGTTCTCGTGACGTTGACAATGCGCCTAAACGTTTTAGACACATAAGCAATGAGCGACATCTACCAATGCATCATTGCTACCCAAGTAACAAGAAAAGTTGAGATCCGACTAAACTTCTGTGACTATGATAATGTATGACCTTGTCATTCTATCCTTGATATCTAAATTGACCAATGAGACAATCTAGATATCTCAATTAGTTTTTTTTTTGATTTACGAGGGGTATCCAGGCTTGCGCCCGACTAATCCGCTTGGTTGACAGGCTCTGTCCCACAGCCTTCAACGAGAGTCTTCACCGGTCAACGAGGGTAAATCGCGGGACGGAGACACGTGGCGACTTCACCACTAATGATATCGATATCCGATGGTCCGACCACGCACCAGCCTGTGACGATTTCTTCCGTTAGCATACTGCGCGCTGTCTCAATTAGTTTATTGATATTGCCATTTGATTGCCTAAGCCATTCAAATTGATTGTATCAATG
Source organism: Boesenbergia rotunda (assembly GCA_024364735.1). Classification (NCBI taxonomy): domain Eukaryota; kingdom Viridiplantae; phylum Streptophyta; class Magnoliopsida; order Zingiberales; family Zingiberaceae; genus Boesenbergia; species Boesenbergia rotunda. The sequence continues at coordinate 476,755 of JAGFNQ010003698.1, read as the reverse complement.
GGACTAACTAACTAGATTGTTCTAGTGGACCAACCTAATTGATTCAATTTGATTACTTTTCTGAACTAAACTATTTAAATCACTATAATTGATGAGCTTACTCGAATTGACTAATGCATCTAATCTCTTGGGTCGCCTAAACTAATTGGCTCCATGACCTATTTGGATCAACTAATTTGCTTATCATTGTCAATTGGGTGTACCAACAAGAAAATTATTTTCTCATCCATACACCAAATTTTAGATTTTTCTTTTGCAGTATATTTTTTTAAATATTTTATAGAGTAAATATCAGACCTTATCTTTGTTAGGGTAAAACAATCTAAAGCACCCCGAACAATACTTTAAAAACATAGCTAGAGTCGTCATTTTAAATTAGACTTGTTAGATTGATTCATTTCACTAACAATTTAGCTGAGTTGGAATCAAATTTTATGAATTTATTTCAAGACGGGCATAAATGAGCTAGCCTACGTGGATTGTGGGTCAAGATAAATAAGGGCAAGTTTGGATTTGAATTGATTCGTGAGTTGAAAATTATATATATATGGATAAAATTGAGAAAAAAATCTTTCTAAGTACCTAGAATGATTTCAAATCCCATAAAAATATAAAACATGAGTGATGATAGAGACAATGAATTTGGGACAGTGAATGAGACAGTAAATGACGTGGTAATTATTGTGTACACGTCCGATCGTCGATCGGACACTATCAGCAGTCTTCGGCTGCCGCCCCGAACCAAACTATACCCTGGGGGGCACGGTGAACCCGTCGGGGATCGCCGCAATTGCGATCTCGCATCATTGACCGTCGATTTCGATAGGTTCACCGTTGCCGGCGATCCTGACGAGTTCACCGTCCTCTGAAGGTATAGTTTGATTCAGGACGATAATCAGAGACCATCGGTGGTGTCCGATCGGCGATCGGACGTATACACAATAATTGCACGTCATTCACTGTCCCATTCACTGTCCCAAATTCACTGTCTCAATCATTACCCATAAAACATAGACTGATTTAGTTAAAAATACTATAAATAGTACTTACACTGGACATCTATAAATTTCTTTTAAGAAAGTTCAAAAAAAACAATTACCAACTTAGATACGTAACTAAAAAAAATCCAAAAACTTTAGACTACGTTTGGTACGGTATAATCAATCTTGTAATATAATCAGGATTACATTACAAGATTGATTATTTTATTTGGTATAGTTTAAAAACTATAATGTAATATAATATGTATTACAAAAGCTAATAAAAGTGTTGTAATCTGGATTACAAGACCAACAATATATAATTTGGATTACATTACAGACTTAATTACATTACAAACTAGATTACATTACCCATAACTAAATACAACCTAATTTTCATAACTTTCAGTTTGACACTAAAAATCCTATTCAGAACTTCTTGGATATGAAATTGGAACGCTTTACACAAACATCACAAAAATCTAAATCACAACAATTGATGTCATGGATCAAATTCAATGAATTATAAAAGTTTGTCTTTATTTTTAATTTTTAAATAACTTATCCATCTAACCTATATTTTATCATTGGAGATTTCTAAAAATGTCAAGATAAGTATGTCTCTTTCTTTTTCCTCGAATAATATATTTTTGATAGACTGACTCATTCTGTCCCGTTTTGCTTTGATTTTTGACAAACTGACCCATTGTATCACAGGGCAGTCCATCTGACAGTAGCAATATCAAAAAGGATAACGGATTCAATCAGTTTATGGGAGTTGATTCGACTCTATCCAATATATATTGTCTGAACATATTCAAGCCGTATCATAGGGGGAGGGGGGGATCAAATACCTATTTTTTCTTTAAAAAATACATAAATAGTATTTGATTTTTATATGATATCATTGTTAGGATGAATATTGTCCACTCGAGACCCATATTAACTATCATGATTTTTTTTAGTCCATATAGCCATACATTTTCTTTCTTAATTCATTATTTCTCAGATTTCTCAAAAAGTAGATTCCTCCGACTATAAAATCTAATAATTACTAATTCAAAAGCCCAAACAATAAAATTAATAATTTTTTGATTCTCGAATATCCAATTCATCGGATTAATTTCTTATAACGCACTCCATTTTTCTTTGACAAATAGGTTAGCATACGTCGACGTTTTCTTAGAATTTTTATGTCTGGTTCTTTTGATTCGAATACGAGAGTCTTGTTTCCATTGTTCGAAGTCAATATTCTACTCGTATTACTTGATTAGATCATAATTCTGGTATACAGTCGACGATTAAATCTTCTGAAAATCCCAACTTTGAAACTATTTGTTAAGATCGAAAAAATTTAAATATCTCGATAATAATATAATATTATTTATTTTAGACTTAAATTAGTATGATTTTATTTTTGAGCTTCATATAAAATATCTCATATTAATGATTTTTTTATAAGTTCATATTCTTTCTTTTTTTTTAAATGTATTTTTAATATAAAACTTTATTTATAATCGTGCAACACAACATTTATGGGATCGAGTTTTTAACCAAATTTGGCGATTCTCTACTTCCGGCACTGTATGCCAAAACGGAGGCAGGATCCTCTATCCCACATAGGGTCCCTATCCCTCTATCTAACTCGTCGACGATGACCGATGAATTATCTGATCATCGATCGGATATTACCGGCGGCTTTGGGCCATCGCGCCCGAATAAAATTATCCCTTGGGGGGTATGGTGAACCTGTCGGGTATCGTCGCAATTGCGATCTCGCCATATTCACCGTTGAATTCGACAACATTGTAATATGATGACTCCGACTTATTCACTATTATCTCAAGATATCGTTTGATTCGGAACGATGATAAAAAATTATTAATAGTATTTGATCGTCGATAGGGATGGAAACATGCCAGGCCAGGCCATGCTTTCACCATAACAGGTCAGGTCTGTATAATAGCAAACTGGTCTGAGCCTGACCTGTGACCTGTTATAGGCTTTATTCTAGGCCTGAGCCTGGCCTGTTCAATAGTCTGGCCTGGCTTGTGGCCTGTTTACAAAGCCTGTAATTTAATTTGATTATCCAAAATACTTCTAATATATAAAATATAATAATTCAATTCGAATATTCGATTATTCAAAATACTAATTTAACAAATTAGTTAAAAATATCATAAATATATATGTACCATCAAAAGTAAATATATAAAATATGTATAACATAATGAAAATAGATTTGTGGTGTATTGGTTAGTAGTGTGTAGATAAGAGTTTGCTCCTTAGAGGTCTAAGGATCAAAATTCTATTTTGACAATTTGTATAATGTAATTTTAACAGGTTTGTATAATGTAATTTTAACAGGCCCAGGCCGGCCTATCAGGCCTCATAGGCTTTATATTGAGTCTGGGCCTGACTTGATAAGAAAAACAGACTTTTAAAAAGACTTGATAATTCTTTTATTTTTAAACAGGCCAGGCCAGGCCAGACCAGGTCAAATACAGGCCAGGCCACAGGCCCCTGATAGGCCGTCTGGCTTATTTCCATCCTTAATCGTCGATCAGACGATTCGTCAACTATCTCTGACGAATATGAAATAGATGAGATAGAAATTCTCTAGGATAGAAGATCCCGTCTGGCCCGAAAGGAGGCCACGCTCCTAATAAAAAAGCTTAGCAAACAAAGTAACTAAACTAATTGCCGTTGGTTGGCTTTAGGAGGAGAAAAAAAAAACAAAAAGACACTTGGCTTTCTCTCCCTACGGCCGTCCCCACCATCGTAACCGACTCGTTTTATGCGCTCCAAAACAATACCCGACCCGAACCCTTCTGCCTCGTCAGTTCCGCCAAATGCTTCACCTGCTCCCATGTCAATCGCACCGTTGCCCTCCGCCCTCTCCTTCCCTTCCCTCCCCAGATGCCAACAACTCCATCTCCCTGCGATCGCCGCTCCGTACCTAGCTCAAAGGACCCTCGCGCACTGTTGCTTTGCCAAAAGATCTAGGTATTCAGTTTACCTCTATTTTTTTAAAAATTTTTTCAAACAATTTACCTTTGTCCGCGTCAATTTACCAGAAGATGGGTTTTCTCACCTGGTTTTGCAGGAGAAGCAGGGCGATCAAGAGCAATGAGGAGTTATGCGATGAGCTGCGGGAGTTCAACTCCACTGTTGGACTACCCGAGGATCGCGCGCCATCCATGAGCAAGCTTAAGGAGAATGGAAGGTTCGCCGTCATTATTCTTTTTCCCCTTCTCTTGCTTCTCCTTGTTTAACTGGTTTATGGTTGCCCTCAATTGCTCCTTTAGAACGCGCTTTTAGCGAACACTTTTAGCATTGATTGCTGTTGTTGAAAGAGAGCGTGTGCTTAAACCTCACTTATGATTTTTATTAACTTTGTAGCTTTAAGATATGATAAAAGGAGAAAATTCAGCAAGATGGTATGCACATTAAGCTAACATATATGAACATGTTCAAAGATGTTATATAGATATTATAATTAGGAAATTTAGATAAATTAAGGTGGAAAAAGGAAGTGATAAAGGGATGCAGTGAGACTTTGTTAGCCAAATTAAGAGTGATTTATGTAGATTGAGTATGATGATTATATAACGCTACATATGTAATGAAAAATAGCAGGCACTTAAGTAGACAATAAATATAGATATGCAGGAATCTGATAAGTAAAGAGCCGAGTTTAGGGATAGTTATCCGGTTGAAGCGCCGGCGTGCCGACTGTCCTTAGAGAATTGATTGCCGCCCTACGGTGCAAAGGCTCCCGGCAAAATTCCCCCAAGATCCGACAACCACGCAGCGTCGTAGGTGCACTCCAAGACGATCGCTGCCCGCGGAGACAACCTCAGATCGCACAAGGCGAAGCCTCAAGACCGAAAACCGAAACAGGAAGAAGAAAAGGAACTCGAAAGGAGAAAAACAAAAACTGCTGATTGCTCAGAGGGAGAAGGAGAGAAGAAAGCAGTGAATAAGTGAATTGCTTCTTCCCCTTCTCCTTTTATAGATCCGAAAAGGCAAATCTTTGCCTCTTCTCTCTGAGGAATCGCGACCCTCGCATGGTCGCGAGGCGCGACGACACGTTTCTCAGAAAAAACGGTAAAGAAAAAATAAAAAAGAAATAAAAATAAACCAAACCAAATTGGTTTAGGAAACCAGACCGGAAATCTGCAAAACCAAACCGGGCCGCCCGCAAGCACGAGGCTCACGGGCTGGGGATTTGCACCCCCCTGCGCGCGATAATCGCGTGCGTCGCGCCCGGTTTATGGATTTCCGGCCCAGACCCCCTGAAACCACCTGGTTTGGGCTCAACCCGCGCATGCGTGTAGGTCCCCCTAAGCCATCTAAGCATGGTAGGAATGACTTGATATATAAGGCATTCCAACTCTCTTGGCTTAGTAATGTGGGACTAAACACATACACATCTCCTTCAATATAATTTGAAATTCTTAAACAAAATTCAACAATCCCCCACAAATTTCAAATTATAATAAATAAATAAATAAAACAGGTCTTGAGGCTTTGTCGTAATGAGCTTTCAGTGAAAATACCTTCCGGTTTGAATTTTCACCTAAGTAAACCAATCTTATTCACACAGGTTTGAAGTGAACTAAGTCTTGAACTTAAACCTTTAATATGTGAAAATCAATTGGCAACAACTCATCACAGGCGATGGTTGAATCCTTCTGGGTTGGTGCATTACGGCCATGCCACCGAATCTTGTTTCATAAGTGTTAAGGAGAGTTGCCCAGACCCCCCACACTGCGGCCTCACAGTTACACTTACATAGGTGAGTTCTCCAAGGATGTACTGCAAGCATCCTGTCATAAAGACCTCGAACTCATTAAGAGCCTTAGCTCATCCTTACTAGCAGTCAAGCATCTATCCAGGGAAGAGACTTTGAGATTATATCTCAATCAATTTATGCTTACGATTCACCCTTATAGCTTGTTTATACCACATTGAACCTACTTCTTGGGATCTCCAATCAGATAGGTTGGGTTGCCGCTATAGATGAAACCAGAATAGGCCTCAGTCCTATTCCCTTACTGGATCTCTTGATTTTCTCAGAATCAAGTCCTTTTGTGAGTGGATCAGCAATATTGTCTTTTGAACTTACAAAGTCCAATGACACCACTCCGAGAGACACTAGCTCACGAACAGACTTCAGTCTTATTCGTACATGTCTCTTCTGTTTCTGGTTATACTTGGAGCTTCTAATCTGAGCTATTGTTGTTTGATTATCACAGTTCACTGAAATAGGAGGTATTGGCTTCACAATCAAGGGAATCTCAGTAAGAAGACCCTTAAGCCAATCAACTTCAGTTACTGTGGTATCCAAAGCACACAATTCTGCCTCAGCTGTAGAACGGGATATGATCGTCTGTTTAACAGACCTCCAAGCAACTGCACCGCCTCCAAGTGTAAAACAATAGCCAGTAACGCCTTTACACTCAGCAGTGTCAGCTATCCAACTGGCATCACTATATCCCTCCAGGACTGCAGGAACCTCCCATAGCACAAGCCCAAGGATATAGTACCCTTTAGGTATCTGAGTACTCTGTCTAATGCATCCCAATGTGTTCTGTCCGGACAGCTGGTAAACCTGCTCAATTTAGTTATAGCAAAAGAAATATCAGGTCTAGAACAATTTGCCAAATACATTAGACTACCAATTATTTGAGAATATCTTAATTGAGATACAGCCACGCCACTCTTATTCTTGTGGAGAGTCTTTGAAGAATCATAGGGTGTGACTACTGATTTTATGTGGCTATAGCCATATTTCTCTAACACTTTCTCAACATAGTGTGCCTGAGAAATTGCTATTCCATCAGTTGAGCGAGTCAACTTCAGCCCTAAAATCACATCAGCACAACCCATATCCTTCATATCAAACTTTCCACTTAAGAGAGCCTTGGTCTCGTTAATAATTGAAAGGTTAGATCCAAAAAGTAAAATATCATCTACATATAAACATAGAATGATACATTTATCACATTTCATTCTAGTATAAACGCATTTATTAGAGTCATTAATTTCAAAGCCAAATGATAGCATAGCTCTATCAAATTTTTCGTGTCATTGCTTTGGGGCTTGCTTCAAACCATAAAGAGATTTTACTAACTTACAGACTTTATTCTCACTTCCAGAAACTACATATCCCTCTGGCTGATCCATATATATCTCTTCTTCAAGATCTCCATTAAGAAATGCCGTTTTGACATCCATTTGATGGACCTCAAGATGATATATGGATGCCAGTGCTATCAATACTCGGATTGTAGTGATTCTAGTAATAGGGGAATAAGTGTCAAAATAGTCAATCCCTTCCTTCTGTTTGAATCCTTTAGCAACCAGGCGGGCTTTGAACTTATCTACTGACCCATCAGGTTTTAACTTCCTCTTAAATACCCATTTACATCCAATAGTGATGCAACCAGGAGGCAAATCCACTAACTCCCAAGTGGCATTAGAGATAATAGAGTCCATTTCATTTTTAATGGCTTCTTTCCAGTGCTTAGCTTCAGGAGAAGCCATAGCATCTCTATATGTCACAGGGTCACCTTCTATATTATAGGTGATAAAGTCTTGGCCTAAATCTTTAGACACACGTTGCCTCTTGCCCCTTCTCAATTCTGTACACTCACTAGATTCATCTAATCTAGAGTGACTTGAGGAAGGTACACCCTCTAAGGATAATGAGACCTCTATGGAGGCAGTGTCATCTCTAGTAGGAGTACTAGAGATAGACTGAGGTGTTCTAGTCTTCATAGGAAATATATCCTCAAAGAATGTAGCATCACGAAGTTCTACAATAGTGTTTGCATCTATTCCAGAAATTTCTGATTTAATAATCAGAAACCTATATGCAGAACTATTCTGAGCATAACCCAAGAAGACACCATCTACAGTCTTCGGACCAAGTTTTTTCCTTTTATGTTCAGGTACTAGCACTTTCGCAAGGCACCCCCACACTTTTAGGTATTTCAAACTTGTCCTTCGACCTTTCCAAAGTTCATATGGGCTTTTATCCCTTGACTTCATAGGTACTCTATTTAACACATGACAAGCAGTGTATAGAGCCTCCCCCCACAAGAAGTTGGGTAACCCAAAACTTCCTAACATGGAATTAATCATATCTTCAAGGGTTCGATTTTTGCGTTCTGCTACACCATTAGATTGAGGACTATATGGAGCAGTGACCTCATGAATTATTCCTGAATCTTGACAGAATTTTTGAAACAGGTTTGAGGTGAACTCTCCACCCCTATCAGACCTTATCCTCTTAATGGTTTGGTTTGTTTGATTTTCAGCTTCAGATTTGAATATCATAAATTTATCTAAAGCTTCATCTTTAGTTTTCAGCAAATAAACATAGCAATAACGAGAGTAATCATCAATGAAGGTAATGAAATACCTTTTATGGTCTCTCGTTATTAAACCGTTAAACTCACAACAGTCAGTATGAATTAATTCTAAAATATTAGAATTTCTATCAACTGATTTGAAGGGTTTACGGGGCTGTTTATATTGCACACAAACTTCACATTTTTTCTTATCACTTATGGCATGCTTAGGAATCATGTCAAGATTCATCATCTTTTTTATAGTTTGAAAATTAACATGTCCTAATCTATCATGCCACACATCATAAGACTCAATGTTATAAGAACAACCAATATCATTAATTTTATTAATAATCGAATTTTCAACATTGAGTTTAAATAAACCTTCATTAAGGTAACCCTTTCCAATAAAGGTTTCTAAATGTAACAATACAACTTTATTACATTTGAAGTTTAGCTCATAACCAGCACGAACTAATTTTGACCCGCTAATCAAATTCCGTCGGACCGCTGGAACATGATGCACCTCATGCAGTGACAGGACCTTCCCTGAGGTAAATCTCAAGTCAACCCTAACACTCTGGCTGCAGAATGATTCCCCATGGTTACGGAAGTGCCTTCAATTACCTAATAAGTAAGGAAGGCAGAGCGATCAGCACAACAGTGCACATTAGCACCTGTATCAACTAACCACTCATTGGGTTGATAAATCAAATTTAGTTCGGGGTTAATGGAAACGAACCCATTGCTGGTGCTGGTCACAACATTGACCTGTGCCTTGGTGTTGGGTACATTGCCTTGGTTCTTCTTCTTGTCCTTCCGTTCAGGACAGAATTTGGCAAAATGTCCAACTTGTCCACAAGCCCAGCACGGCCTAGTCCCATGCTTCTTCTGAACCTTTGGTTTGGGTTTCATTTTGTTCTTCATTTTTTTGGTTTTTGAACTTGTTCTTGTCAGAAGAGACCACCACATTTGCCTTTGGAGCAAATTCCATAGGTATCCCCTTATCATCATCCTTATGTTGCTTCCGATGTTCTTCTTCGATATTTAAGGCAATCATTAAATCTTCAAGAGAGATTTTACCTCTCCTGTGTTTAAGTGTCATGCCAAAATCTTCCCAACTCGGAGGCAACTTTTCGATGATAGACAAGACTTGAAGTTTCTCGGGTATCGGCATATCTCCCTCAGCAAGACCGTGAATCAAAATTTGAAATTCATGGGTCTGCTCAATGACAGATTTACCCTCAACCATTTTGAAGTTTAAGAACTTCCCCACAGTGTACTTCTCTAAACCAGAATCCTCGGAGTTATATTTTTTATCCAAAGATTTCCATAACTCTTTGGCCGAGGTTGTAGAGCAGTACACATCAAATAGTGCGTCCGAGAGGGCGGACAGGATTCTCTCATGGCAGAGATAATCCCTCTGTTTAAACCTCTCGGTAGAAGCACTACGGGCAGGTTCTTCTTCATCAGGTGAAGGAGGATCTGATTCTATAACGGAGAAAAGCCCCAGCGTAGTAAGCCAAAATTTCATTCGTTGTTGCCAACGTTTGAAGTTTTGCCCGGAAAACCTCTCGGGTTTGGCGCTAGCCTCATCAGACCCCGACATTCTAACATTTAACATGTCTTAGGTACAATCAATTCTCTAAGAATGTAATGAAAAATAGCAGACACTTAAGTAGACAATAAATATAGATATGCAGGAATCTGATAAGTAAAGAGCCGAGTTTAGGGATAGTTATCCGGTTGAAGCGCCGGCGTGCCGACTGTCCTTAGAGAATTGATTGCCGCCCTACGGTGCAAAGGCTCCCGGCAAAATTCCCCCAAGATCCGACAACAACGCAGCGTCGTAGGTGCACTCCAAGACGATCGCTGCCCGCGGAGACAACCTCAGATCGCACAAGGCGAAGCCTCAAGACTGAAAATCGAAACAGGAAGAAGAAAAGGAACTCGAAAGGAGAAAAGCAAAAACTGCTGATTGCTCAGAGGGAGAAGGAGAGAAGAAAGCAGTGAATAAGTGAATTGCTTCTTCTCCTTCTCCTTTTATAGATCCGAAGAGGCAAACCTTTGCCTCTTCTCTCTGAGGAATCGCGACCCTCGCATGGTCGTGAGGCGTCGCGCCGAGCGACGCGTTTCTCAGAAAAAACGGTAAAGAAAAAATAAAAAAGAAATAAGAAATAAAAATAAACCAAACCAAATTGGTTTAGGAAACCAGACCGGAAATCTACAAAACCAAACCGGGCCGCCCGCAAGCACGAGACTCACGGGCTGGGGATTTGCACCCCCCCTGCGCGCGATAATCGAGTGCGTCGCGCCCGGTTTATGGATTTCCGGCCCAGACCCCCTGAAACCACCTGGTTTGGGCTCAACCCGCGCATGCGTGTAGGTCCCCCTAAGTCATCTAAGCATGGTAGGAATGACTTGATATATAAGGCATTCCAACTCTCTTGGCTTAGCAATGTGGGACTAAACACATACACATCTCCTTCAATATAATTTGAAATTCTTAAACAAAATTCAACAACATAGACTTAAATGGAGGGATACAATCCATGTAGTTAACTTCAAATGGTTGAGATCAACATGAATAGTTGATGTTTATTATTGGCATCATTCGTGTCGATGTTATATGTGACCTAGTTTAGATCTTGTGTGTGCCCCTACGGGCTGGATCAGCTGGTTAAGACACTCACACTTGAAATGGAGGGCGTGGGTTCGAGGGTCGACAGTATGAACGAGGGGTGGAACCTCGGCTGCTGTTTAAAAAAAATCCCTCGCGCCTGGGTGTCTTAGCCTGCCCAGCATTCACCGTGATTTACCCCCTCTGGACACTTGTGGGGCAGAGACCAGGGGGCCGCTGGGTTGGCGGTTCCAACCTTTTTGAAATGAAATAGTTTAGATCTTGTACCATATTGAGCAGAATATGTATTACACACCATTTCTATCAAATTTTGGCACATAGAACATCCAATTTTTGTCGGTACATGTGTGATGTGTGTATTGAGATGTCATCAAGTGTGGGCAGTCTGTCCCTAGATCCAACTGTTAAAATGCCTATGTTACATTTTTTACTTCTTCATGGTCTGTATAATAATATAAATATGTTGTATGTAAAAATTTTACAAGTAGTATCATAAGAGATCATAAAGCTCTAATATTAAAATATAGTCACTTGAGTAGTTGAGTTAAAATTCTCAAATTTGTTCTAGTAGTAGGGGTGTTGCACTCACACCCTAGCAACCCATTTCTATAACCCACCCCATCACACCCAATAATCTCTGAACCACACACTTAAAACTTAATTTTTATAACTATCACATGAGAAGAGTAAAGCTTATGAGTTTCTATGCATTTTTGTTAGAGTTAACCAAAAGAGTTAAATTTTGTCGAGAGTGGGTAAAATCTAGTAACAATTGGGCAAAGCATGAGAAACCATAAATGGCTCTTCCAGCAAGGAAAATAAAAGCATACTATTAATTAGAACAAAAATAATACAATATATTATAACTTTAAACTCAAAATATCTCTACTCATATAAGATAGTGAAACAAGAAAACAACTAGAAATTTATCTTGTTATATTATATTATTATAATGTTTGTACTTAAATGAGACATGTAATTGACTCTCTATGCTGCAACCTACCTTTGCATACCAAGTGCTATATGTATGTGCTAGTTCAACCAAGGGTGGCTTTTTGAGATTTTGAACTTTGTCAGTATTAATTTCTCACCTGTACCAATCAGTCGTATGATTGAATATATCTTACCTGAAGTTAGTGAATTTATTTAAACAAACAAACTTCCCCTTTGTATTTTAAGCGTATTTGTCCTAAATATTTGGGCTGGCTACATGAATCTTAACCCTCCTTTATGTTCTATTTAGGGATTTATCACTAGTAATATTCAAATGAATATATCATTTTTTATTACTTTCATGTGAAAACCAATGCTTACCTATATAAGAAGTTCCTTGCATTTCTATACTTACATAGCTCCCATGCATTATTTGGTCTCTGTTCATTCTTAAGAAGCTTGCTATAGAAGAGAAGTTTTTGTTGAAGATGATTATGTCAATGTAAATGCCTTCCTTGTCATTCCAATAGGACGGATCTTGCAAATATTGTGAGGCGTAGAGGATACAAGGTAATCACAGAGCTTCTATTGAATTCATATGGAAAGAACCACTCAGAAAAAAGTTCACAAGGAAATGAAGATTCTTTGGCCGCAAAGATTTGCAAGACTGCAGGTCTTTCTCTATCCATTTTGGTTATTTTTTGCTAATTTTCTTTTCGTCACTCATATTAACCTGAAACCTTAGGAGATCAAGAGGACACAAACTTGTCTATTGATTGTACATACTCATCAAACACTTTGGAGAAAGACATGATTGATTCAAATGGGGTATTTCTTGATGTTTCAGAAGAATCCTTGCTACCAAAAGCAGCAAAGTTTGTTCAAATTGGAGATTTGGACAAAATAGGAGGTATGCATTAGGCTTGTAGTCTCTATTCAAGAGGTCAAACTGAGAGTTCGATATCTTTGGTTTAGGGTGTTGTCTGAATTTGTTCTTTCTTTTTCTGTTTTCATACTTACTATTTCAAACCTTTTCAAATGGATTTTTTTAGGCCTCAACCTTGATAGAAAAATATAAACAAATGAAATACTTGCAAAGTTTCATGTTCATTGCTCACTCCACAAAAGATTATAACAATAGTATTTGAACTTATAAGTAATCAATAAATTCAAACCTTTTCTGTTTTTTGAATTTAACATATTGACAATGACATGGGATGGCTGCATGTGTTGTTGGTGTTTGTCATGCTTAATTTCATTACAACTCAACCTTCAATACACCAAATGCTATATGCTTAAAGAGAATTTTGCAATTAATGGCATGTACTAATGACTATTACATTTGAGTCGTACTATACCTATGATAATTAATCAACACTCCTAGACGGATGATATCTCCTATTGTCTAAGATTTGTACGATTGTAACTCAACTTATTCTTAGCTGCCTTAGGGATTCTGTACAATAATGTCAAGATTGCTATCCAGACCTTTAGGATCCTATGATCCTATTAGAACACTAAGGATCCACTACCTAAAGGATAAACACCTGTGAGTCTATGATTGCCATTTCCTATGGAGATTAATCACTGCAAAGGAAGTGAATAACAACCTAAATCAGTTGGTTGGCTTATTACTTGGTGTGATGCTCACTTGAGACATAGGTTAGCTAAAGAATAATTATTAGTTCAAGGATGCAAGGCGACCTTGCTTTTTAGGATAAAAAGGAGTAGTTGAAATGCCTCAAACCATGTCCAAGTTCGAGGCACTATGGGGTTGAAGTAACAACCATAACCATTAGAACTTTGAATCAATTAGTTGAAGAATTTAGATATAAAATAAACATCCTACTGCTACCATCAAGATTAGAATGAGTAGATAACATCTCATATCACCCTCCTTCTTTCCAATTTCCATTTTCATTGAAAAGACATTCACAAGCTCTTCAAGATATGCTGAGTTGATTGTAGAGAAGATATGCGGAGAAGATTGATCTAAGTATAGGGCTGGCACTATATCCGCGAGGATAGATCTGCCAAAGGAGCTCAGAGGGCTAATGAGACCTTTGCTGAAGATGATTACATTGAGGTCGATAAGAGGCTATTGATAAACAAATGATATGAGAGTGCCAATCCTAACTTCTTTCAGTTACTGCCCTCAGCTCATGGCATGTGCTCATCTCTCATTTGTGAGGTGTGACATGATTGACTTTACTAAGAGGAGGCAACAATAACATGCATCGCCATTGATTATATAGAGTACTCAATAACGTTACATTGATCGTATAGGAGGCCTTGATATCAAATTATGAGGGTGGGCGTAATGATGTAGGTGGAAATGGAGAAGATGATGTGGATCAGGTAAGTTGGTCGATAGTTTAGTTGACAAAGATAATAGTAGGCTCAAGGCTCTCATACCATGGCGTATGACATGGTAATTAGCTCATTGCTGGTCACCATGATCATAAGTTATAATGTGTTTTTTGGGTGCATTATAAACCTTCATGCTCATGATTAATTCTTTGTTTGGCCCACTATTATACATGACAAACATCCTTCTCAGATGACATATCAACAATATGATATAATTTTTTGTTCCAAACAAAGAACAGTAATCTTTAAACTGGATCTTTTATGCTGTTGCTGCTTTTTGTCTGTGGTTATCAACCTCAGATATGTAGACCTTTTTTTGCAAGAATCATGCATATCTTCATATGCTATGCTATGCATTTCTAGATGTTCCTTTGCTGCAATTAACTGTCACTGTTTAAAGGACTGACTGAAATATGCTTGGAATTATAACTGGTGAGACATGAACTACTGAATAGCTGCCACTTTTGTTATAAAAAGCTATTCTTTTAACGTGGAAGTTTTTCCACAATAAATTTCAAACTGTTACTATGAAAAAGCTGAAAATATAATAGATTTCTGTTTATTTGACCTTTCTGTGTGTTTCAGAGTTAATTTCAATTTCTTACCTATAATCCCACAGGTGAAGACAGTGAGTTATGCCAGAATTTGACGTTCAAGGTTGTTTCAATTACATCTATTGATTTGATGTTGACGTAGCTAATTGATGGTTAACTGTGTAATTGCTTTTGTTCTAATCTGTAGGCTTATGAACAAGACTATCAGAATGAAATTAATCATCTCAAAAACTTAATGGTAAGATCATTTACCCTTTTTTCTCTTGAATTATTGGTTTTGCAATATTGATCACTCTGCTGAAATTTTTTCAGGAGCAAAATGAAGTGGAGCTTTCACAAATAAAGCAACAAGTTGAAGACGAAAATGTAATAAAATACTTAAGCAAAGCATTCTGTTAATACTCTTCCTGTCTTCCTAGTTCATATCTTCCACACTAAATGAAATTCATTCCTGCAGGTGAACCTAGTTTACCTTTTCACAGAAACTATGTTATGTAAAAGACTAGTTTGGTAAAGCTTTAGAAAATCACTTTAAAGAATTATTACTTGTTAAGGATATCAACAATCTGTGAGCAGAATATATATTTAGTCAGAGGCATCACATTTCTTTAGGAGATGAAAGTTTTTTAAACAAATTTGTTAGGGAATATCAGCTACTAATATGCTAGGTGTATCTACTGGAATGAATTTCCTATAGTGAATATCATTACAGTTTATTGCAAGTTGTTTCCTTTTAAAAAAAAGTTATAAATCCCTGATTGAGTACATACACAATGCAGAACTATGTTGGAAGCTCTGATACAAGTATCCAAGTGTTTGACACTGTTGGAAACCGGATGGCTAGAGGGGGGGGGGGGTGAATATAGCCAATCACTTTCACTTAGACCCAAATTCAATTTCTGCACTTCACTTTGTTAGTAGCACAGTGGAAGTATGAAAACAGAAAATGCAGAAACAGAAAATGAAGGGAAACAACTACAACTAGCAAGATCGCTAACAAGGAGGGTTTACAAGGTTCGGGGATAACTTGCCCCTACTCCTTGGTGTGCCCTTAAGGTGGGCGATCCCTTGATCGTCGGCAGATCAAGCCCCGGTTAGCACCGGATATAAAGCAACCTCCTTCTCGGTGGAGAAACCTCTCCACATCGTTTCAAACAAGGATATAGATTTAAGCTTAATGAAACACAAAGAAAACTCTTACTCAGCACTTAGCAAGGACAAGAACACAGCAAACTTATCTCGAGCTCCACCCAGCGACGATCTCACGCAAGGACTCCCTCCTTCGTGTCTTCTCACTGTTGGACTCCAAGCTCCTTGTTCCTTCCTCCAAGCACTCACGTAAGAGTTGGTTGCTTCTCAGATCTCAATGACTTGCTCAAAGAATCAACAGCACACGCACACAGCAAGTCAAGTGTGGAGAACACAAAATCGCAGCAAGAACTTCAGCAAGCTCGAACACTTGGAACTCTCGAACTCTGCTTCAACCGAAGTCTCCTTCTCTCTTTTGTTTCTCCACCAAGCATCAGATGACACCATCCCTGCAGCTCCCAGCTGCTCATCTGCCAACGCCAGCTACCACTGAGCTATCCCTGGACTCCCTGAGCTTCCCTCAGCCAAGCTCCAGTCTCAGCTCCAGTCTGCAGCTTGGCCGTTGCAACCTGAGATGGAAAAACGGACAAACCTGCTCCAAGGAAAGCCTCCATTGACTTCTCCTTGAGTGTTTGAATCCTCCCCTGTCACCTGCAGCTTAATCAGAGTGTTAGAGCAGCATATCAAACAACATATCATGTATCAGACGTTAAGTGCAGAGAATCGGATACGTTCAGACGCGATCAGAGCGTCTGACAGTGCAATTTGAATTAAAGTGATCGGTCACCGGACCGATCAGAGAGCCTCCTGATCGGTCACCAGACCGATCAGGCTGGGTCCAGACCGATCAGGCTGGGTCCAGACCGATCAGGCTCCGTCCTGATCGGTCCCCAACGCTTGATTAGAAATCGCGATTTCTTTGAGACTCTCCTGGATCGGTCACCAGACCGATCCCAGGTTGTGGATCGATCACCGGACCGATCCACTCCTTTATTGGGCGATTTCTGAGCTTTGCAGTCCAGACCTCCTGATCGATCACCGGACCGATCAGGAAACATCTTGATCGGTCACCAGACCGATCAGGCTAGGTCCAGACCGATCAGGCTCCGTCCTGATCGATCATAGAGAGGAACCTGCGACACTGGACCGTTCTCCCGAACGATCTGCATAGTGATCCTGATCGGTCACCAGACCGATCAGGAGCAGTTCAGCAAGGGAACTCAACCTCACTGTTTGCTCCCTGATCGGTCACCAGACCGATCAGGAGCCAATCAGTGGGTGAAATGAATACTCCCTGATCGGTTAGTCATCGCTGGATCGGTCACCAGACCGATCCACGAAGGAGCACCGTGCCAACTCCCTGATCGGTCACCAGACCGATCCAGGGGGCTCCAACCACCTTAGCCCTCCAAGCTAAGGATTTTTTACCTAACCTTCCAAGTTGGGAATTTGCACCTAACCCTCCAAGTTAGGACTTTTCACCTAGCCCTCCAAGTTAGGACTTTTCACCTAGCCCTCCAAGCTAGGACTTTTCACCTAGCCCTCCAAGCTAGGACTTTTCACCCAACTCTTCCGGATTAGGACTTTTCCAAACCTAGCCCTCCAAGCTAGGACCTGACCCTCCAAGCCAGGACTTTTTCACCTAATTCTCCAAGATGGGAATTTGCACCTAACCCTCCAAGTTAGGACTTTTCACCTAGCCCTCCAAGCTAGGACTTTTCACCCACCTCTTCCGAATTAGGACTTTTCACATACCTAGCCCTCCAAGCTAGGATTTTCAACACCTAACCCTCCAAGTTAGGATTTTCCAACACCTAGCCCTCCAAGCTAGGATTTTTCATACCATGCCTGATCCCCGATCAGGACTTAATCATAATCAATAATCATCCACCTAAACTAAAATCGGTGTCAACACCAAAACAACAATCAGGGCCAGACTGCATCAACAGACACATGATCAATAGGAGTGTCAAATGTCAACTCAAGTTCAATTTGAGTTCTAGAAGATCCAAGAAAGAAAAGTTGGCCATTCCAGATGGCCAGTTATCACTCCATAAAACTCAGACACTGATGTATTTGGTCCTAACATAACTGTCAAGCCAGATAGCAACTGCTTTGGCTTCCCTATATACCCCTTCAAACGATTTTGTAAAGCAATTCAACTTCAAATAAAATATTCTCATATTCCAAACACATCATTTGTGCCACCAACAAAATCTAGTGAACCTAATTTATTAGTATATAACAAATGAAATCTCTTTCAAATATGGAACTATTACTGTGGCTTTAAGATACTTTATGGTTATGCATGCACACAGTATGGCTTTATTCCAAAGGTCAGCTCCAGTTTTTTATTGACAATCCAACTGCAATGACTTTTCCATTTCTTCGGGAGATTTTTAAACCATGATACAGAGGAATTTCATTTATTTTTATCAGATTGCATTAAATAATCTCTATGCGAAGGGAACAACTGAGCTTGGTGATATGAAGAGAAAGATAGCTGAGAAAGATATGGAGCTCCATATGGCTGAGGAAAACTTAAGTGAACTAATTGAGGTCTCTTTCTTGTATCTTTGTTCTATTTCTCTCATTTGCCTTACATGTATCCTTAGCCGTAATAGAAATAATGAAAAGCCACACGAGCATGCATGTTTTACTCTTTCAATTGTTCAGGTATCCAAATCCTTTTTTCAAATGCATCAGTGCATTGGTAAAGTTGTCGCCTTGTGACGTAAAAGGTCATGGGTTCGAGTCCTGGAAATAGCCTCTTATAAAGTAGGGTAAGACTGCCTACAATAGGTCCTTCCCTGGGAGCCTGCATGGCGTGAGCTTCATGCACCAGGTTGTTCCTTTTTTTTTATCAGTGCATTGCTTCAATTGGAATGTAATTTGCCCAAATCCATCATAGAATGCAGATGTAATTGACTAACTTCAAAATTTCCATTATTTGATGATTAACTGTTCTCCCGTGCTCTTAAGTGTCTGGCAGCATGGTGTGTGCCTATTGGATTATATTCTTTAACTTTAAATCTGATGAATGTGCTAAGATTTGCTTATGTTACTGTTAATTCATGCCACAATAGTTTAAGCCCTTCTGAGAAGCTTGATAAGCATGAACTACATTCTGTTAGAAGAAAGAGGCAGTTTTGCTTTGATAACCCATATTTGATATGCTATAACATAGTTTTATTAACATAGGTTCATATAGATTACTGGACAGATGGTGAAATTATAGAAGTTGCTGGTAGTTTCAATGGTTGGCAGCACAGAGTCAGAATGAATCCTCATCCTTCATCTCAACACATAAGCCCACATGGATCCAGGTCGGTAATCAGCATTATTATGAGTTCTTTAAATAGGATGTTACATTCTTAGATATGTTGCTTTTTTTTTACTAGGCTGACCTTATGAATTTGTTCATATTGATATGTTCTTGTCAGTTTAGTGACATTCTTTCAATATGGTGTTGTAGCTTACTTCTCTAGGCTTTATCTTTTTTAATCAGATTTTTCCCCCCTTCAATTCTCATGAAGCAAAGTGACATATGCCTGTGCCCAAGCAGCTTATTTTAGGTGAATGGAAACAGCTTAGAAATTCTCTGTAGAATTTGATGCCGGCTCTTCAATGTACAAGGCCTTCAAAACAATTTTTTTTAAAAATGAATTGGGTATCTGGTATGCAATAATTTATTGACATTTCTGATCAAAGAAACGATAGTTTCCTACTTTATACACGTACATGAAATAGAAAGAGAGGGTGAGCTTTGTTTTTTTTTAAAAAAAAAATACTGCAAAATAGCTTGTTTTGATTCGGGTATATTTGAACTTGCAAATTTGAAGAGTGTTTTTCTACAATAAAAATATCGTGTTTATTGTATGGTTTGAAATCTTGTACCATACCAAGTGCCATAGTTGAAATGTATTGATTGAAAAATTATCAAAATTTGATATTGTTTAGTACACAAACAATTCTCTCTCTTGGACCTTTGCGCCAACCATGATGATGAGTATTGTATCGTGCCAACACTTACTTCCCTTGGTATGATATAAGACAGGTCAAGATAAATTAAGGGTGATATTTTATTTTTTTAGCTTCTGCACTTATAGGATTATGTTAAAATTATATACAAAGTTCAAATTATATAGTTATATAGTTGTGGTATCTTCTCCTTTTTCTTCTTCATCACCTTTGTCCTTTCACTTCCAATTCACCACCGGCACCACACATCAAAATGTCAATATGTTATCGAAACACAACCAAATCTCCAGCATATTTTGAAATTTTGAACCTTGTTTATCCGCAATATTAAAGTTGTGTTTATTCAAATAATGTGTAAAACGAAATATTATTTTCTCTATACACTAACAAGGAAAGCAATGAAGTGATCAATCATAAGTGTGTCTCATGGTGTTTTTGAACTAATACTTTTTATGTGTATCTCAGTGATTATTTTCAGCCTTAAATTTTGGTTTCTTTTAAAAAATATAATGGTTTACTTATGGTGTTATTTTAAGAGCAATGATAGGGAGAGTGAAAATGGGAGAGTGAAAACCATAGTGAATGATGTGGCATGACGTGGCACTTTACATGCACACGTCCGATTATCGCTTGGACACCATCGCGGCCTTCGCCGCCCGAATATATATGGGGACACGGTGACCCGTCGAGATATGCATCAGGTGCACGTTTACTATGATTTTATCTTCATTATTTTTTTTTATTATAATTTTTCCAAGAAAAAACATAGTCTAAATGTGCTTAGATGATTGTTTTTCAAATTATTACAAAAATGCTTTGTTTCTTTGTGAAGTGGTATGGTCATCTTCGGGGACACTTATTAATTTCTCCATAGGAGACATCTCTAGTTAAGCTATTGGAAAAAATCAAGTGGTTTTCAGTTCATGCCTCTAAATTTAATTATTTATCTCAAGCTAAATCACCTAAAATCCACCTCAGTAGAATATCTTTGGCGTCTCTACTATTACACTTGTTTACTCATTTGATAACTTGGACTAAGTAGCTTATATCATTTTGTGTTGGAGTTTCGAGTAAAAATGGTAGGTTTAAATACCTCATTGAACCAATAGTTGGCTCACTTTGGCACTTGCCAAAGCATGCCTAGATGAATTAGTATCGATTTTACATTTTTACTCCTCTAATCCCTTCTACTTTATTAAATACTATTTTGGTAATTTATCTGGACCTAGTCAATTTCAATTGTGCCACCTGAGGACATGAAATTTCAACCCATGTGTAGAGTGTCATACTTATTTCAACTTCTCTGCTTTAGTTGTGTCTACAATTGCATGCTTTGGGATTTCTAGAACATATATATCTTATTATCTGCTTTATTGTGCAGGAAACCATTTCTATGGACAGCAGTGTTGTGGCTTTATCCTGGAGTTTATGAGGTGCAAAGGGATCAATGATTTTTTTTCTTTGCAACATGATATTCCAAGCATAGAATAGATGGACAAGTGCTCTTATTAAAATTCTTATACATTTTTTATTTGTCAGTTTTTTCCTGCTATCATCTATTAACTCATGCTCCTCTTGTCAATTAGATATTCTTCTTTTTTGTATGGATTGGTAAGCACAGCTTAGTTTTTATAACATAGTACAACAAAACAAGGTGACTTTTGGAACAAGAATGAAGATGGGCTAGTGCCCAGCCCCTGATTTTGAGTGGAGCTTGATTGATGTGCTATATAGTATGTTGGGCAGTTATTATGAGGTTGAGTTCCTGAGTGAGTTCACGTGGGGTTGTAAAAACACAGGTGATACAGAGTTGTTTGAGACGAACCAGTCTATGCATTGGTATTGGTTGGAATTTAAGAGACTTGATACCTTTTCACAGAACCCTATCATCATGTTTAAAATGACTTTGAAATGGCTGTTGTGCTTCTGGGTTGACAGACGCTTGTATTTAAAATTGGTAGAAAGGAACCTTTGCCATTAATGTTAGTGACTTACTTATAATCCATTTACAAAATCTTTTCTTGTTTGGAATCTTGCAATTGTTTTGGTATTCTTTTTCATGATTTCATAACAGCAGCATTGTAACTCAGGTACTTGTTAGTCACCTACTTAAGCATTCGTTCTTGCCTAGTCTATCAGTAGAAGCTGTGGTTATTTCTGAATGCACATTCAGACTCCACTTTGTGAAAATTATTACAGTGAATCATCATCATCATCTTCGTAAACTTGCATTTCAGAAACTTATGTCAAAGATTCACATATCGCTATGATGTATATTTTTTGTATATCATTTGTGTTGTTTCTTAAGTATTTGTTGTAACAAGCTTTGATCATTTCTTCTCAGATTAAGTTTATTGTTGATGGCCATTGGCAAATAGACTATCAGCGAGAGATCATTACTAGTGGCGGCATAGTCAATAATGTGCTTAAGGTATAGAGAGGCCAATGAGGCAACTCGACTAACTACTCAGCTGAGGTAATCTGATATTAAGCCGAAATTCTTATAAAACTAAATCTTTATTGTTGGCCAGTAGAGTTTTTAATCTTTGTAGTTCAAAAAAAAAAATGTTTGCATTCTTGTTTGTTATCTTCCAACACACTGATTCCATGTCTTCTTTTGTTGCTAAATGCAGGCTACAATTGGCATAGAGGATTAGTAAAAAAGAGAGGTTAGAGCCCATGCTCCATGCTGTCTTTAGAGGCACTAATTTGCAGAATTTTGAAGTATATTTGTATATTGTAGAAGCCGAGTAGAAAAGAATCAAAGAGGATGCATATTCTTGAGTAGAAAGTACAAAAATGTTAACTGGAACGACCTTTGCTACTCTGATGGGGGATCTACAAATTCTGGTGAGTGAAATTTGATGTTTCGATCGTTTCAAACCCCTCACTGACTCACTCATCTGCTTTTATAAACATTTTGGGGTCGGTGGAAAATTTTCGTGAGACCGGATCGGTCGTGTTCGACGTTATCTGACCTAGTAATTTTTTATATATTTAACTATTTTGGATGATTTTCAAAATATCCACTATTTAATAATTTTTTTAAAAAATACTCAAATATTTATTAATATTACAACTAAAAAATGCATTTTACTTAACCAAATATGGAGCATTTTGACAATATCGAACCTCAAAAATATTTCAAAGAGTTAATAAACTTGAAAATAGATTTTTACCTATATTAATCATGTTTTATGTGAATTTATCGCGTAATAAAGTAGTATCTAATATTGTTTCTCCTCTCTATCCATGAGCACTTTTATAATAAATCAGGAGATAGAACAGAATCTTTGCTCACCTTTAAGCCAAAGTCACACACAAAGCTAGGCTTGAAATCATGAGTAAAAACTCTTATTACATATTTAAGGCTAAGTTTCAAGTACAAATGCTCATGCAAAGCAGGCACAAAATCTATCTACATGAAAAATTTATTTGATTCTTGTGCTCTTCTTAATCATATCAGTAGCCATGAAACCCCAGAAGCCAAATATAAATCCAGGAGCAAATCCAATGAAATACCATATTCTTTCATACTCATCGTTTTCATGCACGTCATCTTCTTCTGAGACTAAGTTATCAATGGCGGAGTTGTCGCCGGGGCACTTGTTCTGCAGTGGCTCCCCACAAAGCTCAGGGTTGCAGATGTAGGACAAGTTAGTAAAGGTTCGAAGCTGAGAGCCTGCTGCTACTTCTCCAACAAAATTGTTATAAGATAAGTTTAAGACGCTAAGAAAATTTAAAGCAGAGATATTGGAAGGAATTCGTCCTAACAACTGGTTCTTCGAAAGATCAAGCAATTCTAGTTGACTCATGAGGCTCATATTTTTTGGTATACTTCCTGAGAAATGATTTGAGGACGAGTTGAGGAAGTGAAGGTCACGATGATTGGTCAACTTCCAAGGAATCGTACCAGAGAGATTGTTATTAGAGAGGTCGATGCTAGTGACAAGAGCAAGGGAAGTGAAATGAAGCGTTAAATCCTTTGCCATTAAGATAATGTTATCCTCAGATGTTGTTGTCCAAATGATGGCCATTAAAAAAATGATTAACGAGGTTGGATAATATCGAACCTCGGGCGATTAGTCCAGTTCTATAAAAGTTTTCTACCGATCACTAGGGTAAATCAGGAAGTGTTCGTAGTGCCCGGTTCAGAAGCTCAGCGTCCCAAGGTTCGCGTCCTATTTAGAAGAAAAAAATTCTGTAAAATACGCCGTAGTTGGGATCGAATCGCGGATGTCTGGGATGACAATTAGTCGCTCTTCTGCTACATCATAGCCCGGGGGCCCAAATGAGAGCCATAAACGAAAAAGGTGGAACCGCCACCTTAGCGGCCCCCTAGTCCCGGCCCCATAGGTTTCCAGAGGGAGGCAAACCACGGTTATCACTGGTGTGGTGAGATGCCTGGGATCGAGTGAATTAATGCCAGCAGACCAGGGTTTTATCCCTGTGCGTAACTAGCGACCCTCGAACTTGTGACCTCGACGAAATCGACCAGGCGCCTTACCATCTGATCCAGCCTGTGGAGGCCAAATGAGAGCCATAAAGCTCTGCTAGATCGTGGTTTCTGGAGTTAAAATTAGCGAAATAAGGAGGTAAAGGGCCAGGGAGAAGATTGTGAGCAAGATCTAACACTTGGAGAGAAGGGAATTGTACCAGATAGACTATTATTGCTGAATCTCAGTGATTCAAGCGCGGCTAAAAACTTGAATGTTTTGGGGATGCCGCCGGATAATTTGTTGTTAGACATGTCAATGAGGCTCAATCTTGATGAATTGTCCCAACAGTCTGGGAGTGCTCCTGGTAAATCATTGTTGGCGACGTCTACAGTTGCAAGAGAACATATATATTCCACTGGCTTGAAATGGAGAAAGCCAACCTTCACTCACCTCGATCGACAAATTGTTCTGAGATAGATCCAATACATCTAAACTTGTGAGATTGACGAAGTGAGCATCAGTGAGGACTCCAACCAAACGGTTTGAAAACAAAGTTGAGTACTCAAATGCAGATAACTTTGTCAATGATGTTGGAACTGAGCCATTCAATTGATTAGAACCAAGGTGGAGATCAGTCAATCTGCTGCTTCTGCATCTAGATAGTTGTTCAAAGAAGTCAGCAAGCTTCCCTGTAATTCTGTTATCAGAGAGAGTGATTGTACTCAGGTTGCAGAGACTACCCAAGGCATCAGGTATGGCTCCAACAATTCTGTTATTAGACTTGTCTAGATACTGTAAGTTTTGAAGGTTTCCAATACTTTCTGGTATCTCTTCACTGATATAGTTACAGCTTAGATCCAAGAAAAGAAGATTGGAGAGATTGCATAGCTGGTAGGGAACTTTTCCACTAAAGGCAGCGGAATAGAGATCCAAGTGCTCTAACATAGTCTAAAATCCAATGAACTCAGAAAGGGGAGCTCCATGAAAGTTGTTGCAGCTTCAGTCCAACTCATTTAAATGATTCAGATCAAATAATGAAGGGTGTTCCTTGGCAGGAGCTCTGGGTCTCATTACAGGACAAGCAGTGAGGTTGAGTTTTACGACGTGGCCTGTGATATTGTTGCAGCCGACGCCTTTCCAACTGCAGCAGTCATGACCCCTCCATGGAGGTAGCTTCTTAAGTTTATTCATAACTCATAAAAAGAGAGACTCTAATTTATTCACATTAAAATCATTCAAAGAGAAGAGATGTCCATTTCATTCACATTAAGTTCATTCAAAATGGCAAAAGGCGATTCGCTCGTCTCCAGCACCCCTACCAATCCATTTCAGAGTTAACACGGAGGAGGTAAATCACGAGGGTTATTAGTCCGGATGTTGTAACAATGCGAGGGGAGGGCGGACATATTGGCTTTGTCAAGTTTTGACCCCAGACCTTAAGATGTCAACACCTACATACTAACCATCAGTCGATCCCGTGAGGACTCATTAAGTTATTCATAACTCATAAGAGGAGAGACTATTTCATTCACACTAAAATCATTCAAAGAGAAGAGACATCCATTTCATTCACATTAAATTCATTCATAACTCATAAGAGGAGAGATTCCATTTCATTCACATTTAAAATCATTTAAAGAGAAGAGACGTCCATTTCATTCGCACTAAGTTCATTCATAACTTATAAGAGGAGAGAGTCCATTTCATTCACATTAAAATCATTCAAAAGAAAGACGTCCATTTCATTCACAATAAGTTCATTCATAACACACATGAGGAGAGACTCTATTTTATTCACATTAAAATCATTCAAAGAGGAGAGGCATCCATTTCATTCACAATAAGTTCATTCATAACACATAAGAGGAGAGACTCTATTTTATTCACATTAAAATCATTTAAAGAGAAGAAGCGTCCATTTCATTCACATGAAGTTCATTCATAACTCATAAGAGAAGAGACCACATTTCATTTATATTAAAATTATTTAAAGAGAAGAGGCGTCCATTTCATTCACATCAAGTTTATTCATGTTGGCAACATTAAATTTATTCATAACTCATAAGAGGTGAGACTCTATTTCATTCACA
Organism: Boesenbergia rotunda; assembly: GCA_024364735.1. NCBI lineage: Eukaryota > Viridiplantae > Streptophyta > Magnoliopsida > Zingiberales > Zingiberaceae > Boesenbergia > Boesenbergia rotunda. The sequence continues at coordinate 450,317 of JAGFNQ010003698.1, read as the reverse complement.
TTAAAATCATTCAAAGAGAAGAGGCGTCCATTTCATTCACATTAAGTTCATTCATAATTCATAAGAGGAGAGACTTCATTTCATTTACATTAAAATCATAAGAGACGTCAATTTCATTCACATTAAGTTCATTCATAACTCATAAGAGAAGAGATTCCATTTCATTGACATTTAAAATCATTCAAAGAGAAGAGACGTCTATTTTATTCATATTAACTTCATTCATAACTCATACGAGGAGAGACTCTATTTCATTCACATTAAAATCATTTAAAGAGAAGAGACGCTCATTTTATTCACACTAAATTCATTCATAACTTATAAGAGGAGAAACTTCCTTTCATTCATATTAAAATCATTCAAAGAGAAAAGGCGTTAATTTCATTCACATTAAGTTCATTGATAACTTATAAGAGGAGAGACTCCATTTTATTCACATTAAAAATCATTCAAAGAGAAGAGGCGTCCATTTCATTCAATTAAGTTCATTCATAAGCTGGAAAAAAATTAGTCTCAACGGGGCTCAAACTCACAACCTTTAGCTCATAAGACCAATACTCTAACCTAAATAATTAATTTTATTATAAAATAATAAAAAATGTTAAAGAGTGAGATTTGAACCCATTCATTAATTTTTGTATCGACTATATCGGAATCCAACTGGTGCTATATTTTGAGATGCAAGCCAACTCAAACCTAACTTTAGTATCGACAATATCGAAATCGAACCGGTGCTATATTTTGAGCCGTGAGCCAACTTAAGCCAGAGGAAAATTTGGTCTTGGCAAGGCTCGAACCCATGACCTTCGGCTCATATCGACAATATCAGAACCTATCCCAACCCAACCTGTGCTATGTTTTGAGATTCTTTTTTTCAATCCGCGGGTCAACTTAAGCAAACAGGATCCTCTGTCCCACTTTTTTCTCTGTCCCGCGTGTCCCACTCTCCGACGATGGCCAGAGAATCGTCTGATTGTCGATCGGACTACCGATGATTTTTGATCGCCGTCCTGAATCAAATGATATCCTAGAAGAACGGTGAACCGGTCGAAATCGCTGTAATTGCAATCTCGTCAGATTTGATGGTGAATATGGCGAGATCATAATTGCGACAATCCCCACGGATTCACCGTACCTCCCAGGGTATAGTTTTGTTTGGGGCGGTGATCAGAGACCGCCGATGGTGTCCAATTAACGATCGGACGACTTGCCAGCCGACACCGGGGAGTGGGACAGGCGAGACAGCGGAAAAAGTGGGACAAAGGTTCTGCCCTCCAACTTAAGCCGAAATAAATTTTAGTCCCGACGAGGCTAGGACCCACGACCTTCAGCTCATAAGACCAACACTGTAACCTAAATAATTAATCTAATTATAGAACAATAAAAAATATTAAGAGTTGGATTTGAACCCGAAACAATCCATATTTTCATTAACATTAGCATCGACAATATTGAAACCCAATCGTTTCTATATTTTGATATGCGAGCCAACTCAAGCCGGAAAAAATTTGACCCTAACAAGGCTCGGAGTTGCGACTTTTGCTTCATAAGACCAACGCTCTAACCAATGTAGCTATGAGACCTTTTTTTTGCGCTATGTTTTGAGATTTTTTTTTTTTCAAATCCGTGGGCTAACTTAAGCCAGAAAAAAAAATTTAGTCTCAACGGGACTCGAAGCCACAATCTTTCGCTCATAATACCAACACTCTAACCTAAACAATTAATTTAATTATAAAACAATAAAAAATGTTAAGAGGTAGATTTGAACTCAACACAATTCATATTTTCATTAACTTTAGCATCGACAATATTGGAACCGGTGCTATATTTTGAGAAGCGAGCCAACTCAAGATGGAAAAAACACTTGGTCCAGGCGAGGCTCGGACTCGCGACCTTCGGCTCATAAGACCAACGCTCTAACCAACTGAGCTACAGGACCACTTTTTTAATTTTTAATATTTTAAAATATATATAAATAATTAATTTAATTATAGTGCAATAAAAAATATTGAGAGTGGGATTTGAACCTAACCTAACTTTAGTATTGACAATATCGATAGCATCGACAATATCAGAACCCGACCAGTGCTATATTTTGAGATGCGAACCAATTCAAGCCAGAAATAAATTTGGTCCCAACAGGGCTCAAACCCACAACCTTCGGCTCATATCGACAATACTAGAACCCAACCCAACCTAACCTATGCTATGTTTTGAATTTTTTTTCAATCCGTGGGCCAACTCATAAGACCAACACTCTAACCTAAATAATTAATTTAATTATAGAACAAATAAAAAATGTTAAGAGTGTGATTTGAACCCAACACAATCTATATTTTCATTAATTTTAACATCGACAATATCGAAATCCAACCGGTGCTATATTTTGATACGCGAGCCAACTCAAGCTGGAAAAAAAATTTGGTCTCAACGAGGCTTGGACCCGCGACCTTCACCTCATACTTTTTTAATTGGGAAAATTACATTCCTGCACCTTATAGTTTCGAGAGAATACATCCTGGTCCTCATAGTTTCAAAAAATTACATCGCATTCCAAGAAGTTAAAATTTGTAACAACCCGGTCCTTATAATTTAGAGAAAGTATATCCCGATCCTCATACTTTCAGAAAATTACATCACAATCCTTATACTTTCAGAAAATTACATTCCAATCCTTATACTTTCAGAAAATTAATTCGCGGTCCTCATATTTTTAGAAAACTCAATCGTAGTTGATATGCTCAAAATTGTATATCAAATCTTTGATTGGATTCTCCAATTTTGAGGGAAGATTGGATATATAATTTTGATAATTTTTAGCTAATTTTGTAAACTAGTAGTAATATGATATTTATAAAACATTCTTCACAAATTTGAAAATCATGATCAGCATATACATAGTTATAGTATTCCACACATTGCAAGTAAACTGACAGAACCATAATATTTCAATTCAACTCCTAAACAATCACATCATTAATCCAAATATAAAGATAGCCAACAAAATCAGATTCACCAACACCAAACTATATAATATAGTGTTCAAATTGAAGTTCATTGGTGGAGAATTGTATTTCTCATTCCTCTCTGTTTTCATGTTCTTTGATGAATAATCATGCTCAATCTCCATTTTCTCTTACCATTTACGTAGCAATTATTGTCGTCTACTATATCTGCGACAATTTACTTCAACCGTTCATGAGTGTTACAACAATTATACAACCTACCTAGATTTTTTGAAATTTTGATACCAAAACAGTTGCCTTTCTACCACAAATACAGGAGATGTTTTCAAATCACAAGTTATTTATTGTGATACTATGTAGGGATCGCAATATAGTTTTCAAATCGCAAGTTTACAATAATATTATTCAAGCATATGGATCACGATTGAGTTTTCTGAAAATATGAGGACTGTAATTTTGAAAATATAAGGACCGGAATGTAATTTTTTGAAAATATAAGGACCGCGATGTAATTTTATGAAAGTATGAGGATCGGGATGTATTTTCTCTAAACTATAGAGACCGGGTTGTTACAAATTTTAAATTCTAGGGACCGCGATATAATTTTTTGAAACTACGAGGACCAGAATGTATTTTCTCTAAACTATAGGTATGAGAATGTAATTTTTTCTTTTTAATTTTTTAAAATATAAATAAATAATTAATTTAATTATAGAGCACTAAAAAATGTTGAGAGTGTGATTTAAATCTATCCTAACTTTAGTATCGACAATATTTTGAGATGTTGAGAGCGAAACCCAACTCATATTTTGAGATGCGAGCCAACTTAGAAAAAAAAAATAGAGCCGGCGGGGCTTGGAGGTTGTAGGCTTGTAGCGCTCATTAATTTAATTATAGATTACCATGTTTAGAGTGGGATTTGAACCCATGCCCTTTCAGACCAGAACCTTAATCTGGCACCTTAGACCAACTCGACCTTCTCAACATAACGATGTAAAGGTAAATGAATAATTTATTTATATTATATTATATTTTTTTTCTTTATATATTTACGAAAAATTTATTTCTTGTGGATCTGACGCTTAATGGGAAATTCATTGTTTTAAGAATTATTTTAATAACTTTTATATTTTAATTATATAACGTCTTGTAAAAAGATCATAGTTGAACTTTTTATATAGGCAGATGAAATTTAGAAGTTGATTCGGTTATTTGATTTTCAAATTTTTTAAATTCGTTTTATTTTAAATTAATTTTGTTTTAAATTTTATAATTCTATTAAATCAAATAAGAATATTAATTTAATGATTTTTTATATAAATATATAATTAATTAAATTATTTGAAAATTAAATTAATCGATAAAATATTAATTCGGTTGATTTATTTAAAAAAAATGGGTTGATTTAGTATTTCTGATTTTCAATTTATTCAATTAATTGGTTTGATTTAATCAAATGCTCCGTCTTAGTTTTATGTATGTAGGGGATAGAATTAATTAATTATGCATTATGTAACCAGCAATCTCATATATGATTTAACTATCAAATGTTGAATTAAGCAGCAGATAAATTTAGGGTGATTGATTTGACCTATAGAAATTTCCTATTAGTCACCAGGATAAATTAAAAAGTGCTCACGGTGGGCAGTCTAGAAGCCAGCATCCCAGATTCGTGTCCTATTTCAAGAAAAAATTCTTATAAAATAGGTCATAGCTAGAGATCGAATCGCGGATGCCTAGGATAGCGACTAGTCAGAACATGTATTATAAAAGTTGAAAAAATATAATATATGTTTAATCTGGCATCTACTACTGTAGGAATCTCAATTATGCAAACGGAAAAATATTTTCCTTCCATAGAATGATAAACGTGAGGAAAGGGTTGAACCAGACGACCTAAGTGAACTGATTTACATACTGAATGAATAATAGAATGTGATGTCAAATTATTTATCCCAAAATTGTTACCTTCTCCCCTTTATCAAGTTTGATATTGTTGAGTTGGGATCGGAGAAGATCTCTTTTTATCATTTTCACCTCCAAAGTGTCTTCATGAAGCTCTACTAGCTTTTCCCATAAATCCTTAGCACTTGAGTAGTTCTCAATCCTTGTTACTTCTTGTTGGAGAAACACATTAAGTAGATGATGCAAAGCTTTGAAATTTACTAGATGATCATTTCTTTGCTTCCTACTCCATCTTACTTCATCAAGTAACTTGTTCTCTTGATCACTAGGCACTTCAACCTCATTTTTCATAATTAACATTATATCAAAATCGGTATTGAAGAATACCTCCATTCTCTTCTTCTACCATGAGAATTCTCCCTTGAATTTTAACTGTTGAATGTGCAAGTCGGCCATTTCAATAAATTTGCTCTTCTCGGCGGTTAGTCCGTTGAAGGCGTCCTTGCGCTCTGATACCACTTGTTAGGACCGATGGCACGACTAGAGGGGGGGTGAATAGCTCGGTCACCCCGAGTCGCAACTCTCCCTACAATGTTAGCACACACGGAAGCTTAACAATAAGAACAATGCTAACACAATACCGTTTTACGTAGTTCGGAGATTTCTTGCTCCTACTCCACGGCGTGTTCTTGAGGTGGGTGATCCTTTGATCCTTCGGTGGATCACGCCCCGGCAATCTCTGGCTAACTCTTTCTCCTTCTCGGTGGAGAACAACCTCTCACAATATCTCTTCCTCCTTACAAGATAAATCTAGAATTTGAGGAGCAAGATGAGCACAAAAGAGAAGATCTTACAATGAAGAGCTAATCTTCTCTTAGCCTTAAGCTACAGCTTAAATAGTGGAGAGGACTATTTAAACAAATAACCCAGCTCGCGCCAGTCGACTGCCCGATGGTCCCTAGCCTGTCGCCAGCCAACGGCTAGTTTTTGGCCTGATCAGTCGACTGGTCTTTGAACCAGTCGACTGATCTTTTTGTGAGTTTGAGTTCCCCGCTGGCAGTCGACTGATCCATTCCCAGTCGACTGTCCAGCTTACATTTTCACTCTCCCTCACTCCGAAGACCACCCTTCACGTATGCCTTCAAGTCTACTCCCTTGGCTTGCCTCTTGAAGTCCTCTTCCACTGGCTGTCGTCCCTCAGATGCGCACACAAGCCCTCGACTTGCTTCCATGCCATCCTTCACGTATGCCCTTTGAAGTTCAATTCCCCCGGCTTGCCCTTGGAGTCCTCTTTGTTAGTAGGAGCCCTAGAGCCAATTATGTGATGGTTGACTAGGGACATTTTGTGTAGCGACATGGCCCCTCTAGCCCCATCAGGCGGCTCTTCTTCCTCCTCTCCCTCTTGGCCGAAACCCTCTTTTGGGTTCTTGGTGGTTTTGTGAACTACCTCAAGTTGCTAGCACAACTAAGGTAGTTCTCTCGAAGTTGAGAGATTGTGTCCGTGTGGATACGAATAGAGGCACGGACACTTGAACGTGCAAGAGATCCGGCGCATCTTGGACGAGCGGGATAAGCGAAAGGGCATGCTCCAAAGATATACACTTTAGATAGATCTATTAGATAGATGAACATTGTACGAGTTTTTCTTTCGCATGGATCGCTCGAGGGATCTTATTTCCGTTGCGTTTTTGTGTTTTAGTGTCGAGAGATCCCAACACTCTTCCCTCGGCTCTCGTCCCTCGGATGCGTACTCCATGTGTGACTCACCAAGTCCTACAAACTCAATCACACATATCAAATAACATAACACCCTAACTTAACCATATTGGCTCACACACATCAAAACCATGATCTTTCTGATCATACTTGGGTCGATTGCCCCAACAGAGACGTCCATTTCATTCACATTAAGTTTATTCATGTTGGCAACATTAAGTTTATTCATAATTCATAAGAGGTGAGACTCTATTTCATTCACATTAAAATCATCAAAGACAAGAGGCGTCCATTTCATTCACATTAAGTTTATTCATAACTCATAAGAGGAGAGACTTCATTTCATTTACATTAAAATCATAAGAGACGTCAATTTCATTCACATTAAGTTCATTCATAACTCATAAGAGGAGAGATTCCATGTCATTGACATTTAAAATCATTCAAAAGAAGAGATGTCTATTTTATTCATATTGACTTTATTCATAACTCATACGAGGAGAGACTCTATTTCATTCACATTAAAATCATTCAAAGAGAAGAAACGTTCATTTTATTCACACTAAATTCATTCATAACTTATAAGAGGAGAAACTCCAATTCAAGCATATTAAAATCATTCAAAGAGAAAAGGCGTTAATTTCATTCACATTAAGTTCATTGATAACTTATAAGAGGGGAGATTCCATTTTATTCACATTAAAATCATTCAAAGAGAAGAGACGTCCATTTCATTTACATTAAGTTCATTCAAACGCTGGAAAAAAAATTTAGTCTCAATGGGGCTCAAACCTACAACCTTTAGCTCATAAAACCAATACTCGAACCTAAATAATTAATTTAATTATAAAATAATAAAAAATGTTAAAGAGTGAGATTTGAACCCAACACGATCTATATTTGCATTAATTTTTGTATCGACAATATCGGAACCCAACTGGTGCTATATTTTGAGATGCGAGCCAACTCAAGCTGAAAAAAACATTTAGGGGCTTGGACCCGCAACCTTCGACTCATAAGATCAACGTTCTAACCAACTTAGCTACTGGATCACTTTTTTAATTTTAAATGTTTTAAAATATATATAAATAATTAATTTAATTATAGAGCAATAAAAAAAATTAAGGGTGAGATTTGAACTTAACCTAACTTTAGTATCGACAATATCGATAGCATCGACAATATCGAAATTGAATCGGTGCTGTATTTTGAGACGTGAGACAACTTAAGCCAGAGAAAAATTTGGTCTTGGCAAGGCTCAAACCCATGATCTTCGGCTCATATCGACAATATCAGAACCTATCCCAACCCAACCTGTGCTATGTTTTGAGATTCTTTTTTTCAATCCGCGGGTCAACTTAAGTAAACGGGATCCTCTGTCCCACTTTTTTCTTTGTCTCGCCTGCCCCACTCTGCGGCGATGGTCGGAGAATCGTCCGATCGCTGATCGGACACCACCAATGATTTTTGATCGTTATCCCGAATCAAATGATATCCTGGAAGAATGGTGAACCGGTCGAAATCGCTGTAATTGTAATCTCGTCAGATTCGACGATGAATCTGGCGAGATCGCAATTGCGGCCTTGCCGGCCGACACCGGGGAGTGGGACAGGCGGGACAGGGGAAAAAGTGGGATAGAGGTTCTGCCCTTCAACTTAAGCCGAAATAAAATTTAGTCCCGACGAGGCTAGGACCCACGACCTTCAGCTCATAAGACCAACACTATAACCTAAATAATTAATCTAATTATAAAACAATAAAACAATATTAAGAGTAGGATTTGAACCCAAAACAATCCACATTTTCATTAACATTAGCATCGACAATATTGGAATCCAATCGTTTCTATATTTTGAGACGCGAGCCAACTCGAGCTAGAAAAAAATTTGATCCCGACAAGGCTCGGACTCGCGACTTTTGCCTCATAAGACCAACGCTCTAACCAACGTAGCTATGAGACCCTTTTTTTGCGCTATGTTTTGAGATTTTTTTTTTCCAATCCTTGTGCTAACTTAAGCCAGAAAAAAATTTAGTCTCAACGGGGCTCGAAGCCACAATCTTTAACTCATAATACCAACACTCTAAGCTAAACAATTAATTTAATTATAAAACAATAAAAAATGTTAAGAGTGAGATTTGAACTCAACACAATCCATATTTTCATTTATTACTTTGGCATGGACAATATCTGAACCCAACTGGTGTTATATTTTTAGAAGCGAGCCAACTCAAGATGGAACAAACACCCAACACTCTAACCTAAACAATTAATTTAATTATAAGACAATAAAAAATGTTAAGAGTGAGATTTGAACTCAACACAATCCATATTTTCATTAACTTTAGCATCGACAATATCGAAACCCAACTGGTGCTATATTTTGAGAAGCGAGCCAACTCAAGATGGAAAAACACTTAGTCTCGGCGAGGCTCAGACTCGCGACCTTCGGCTCATAAGACCAACGCTCTAACCAACTGAGCTACAGGACCACTTTTTTAATTTTTAATATTTTAAAATATATATAAATAATTAATTTAATTATAGTGCAATAAAAAATATTGAGAGTGGGATTTGAACCTAACCTAACTTTAGTATTGACAATATCGATAGCATCGACAATATCAGAACCCGACCAGTGCTATATTTTGAGATGCGAACCAATTCAAGCCAGAAATAAATTTGGTCCCAACAGGGCTCAAACCCACAACCTTCGGCTCATATCGACAATACCAAAACCCAGCCCAACCTAACCTATGCTATGTTTTGAAAAAAAAATTTCAACCCGTGGGCCAACTCATAAGACCAACACTCTAACCTAAATAATTAATTTAATTATAGAACAAATAAAAAATGTTAAGAGTGGGATTTGAACCCAACACAATCTATATTTTCATTAATTTTAACATCGACAATATCGAAATCCAACCGGTGCTATATTTTGATATGCAAGCCAACTAAAGCCGGAAATTTTTTTTTGTCCCAACGAGGCTCGGAGCCGTGACCTTCACCTCATACTTTTTTAATTGAGAAAATTACATTCCGATACCCTATAGTTTCGAGAAAATACATCCCGGTCCTCATAGTTTCAAAAAATTATATCGCAGTTCCAAGAAGTTAAAATTTGTAACAACCCGGTCCTTATAGTTTAGAGAAAGTATATTCCGACCCTCATACTTTTAGAAAATTGCATCGCAGTTCTTATGCTTTCAGAAAACTACATTCCAGTCCTTATACTTTCAGAAAACTAATTCGCGGTCCTCATATTTTCAGAAAACTCAATTGTAGTTGATATGCTCAAAATTGTATCAAATCTTCGATTGGTTTCTCCAATTTTGAGGGAAGATTGGATATATAATTTTGATAATTTTTAGCTAATTTTGCAAACTAGTAGTAATATGATATTTATAGAACATTATTCACAAATTTGAAAATCATGATCATCATATACATAATTATAAAAACTTCTATGGACCGTGATGTAATTTTTCTAGCACATAGATCACGATTGAGTTTTCTAAAAATATGAGGACTGTAATTTAGATTTCTGAAAATATACGGATCGGAATGTAATTTTTTGAAAATATAAGGACCGCGATGTAATTTTTTGAAAGTATGAGGATCGGGTTGTATTTTTTCTAAATTATAGGGACTGAGTTGTTATAAATTGTAACTTCTAGGGACCGTGATGTAATTTTTTGAAACTACGAGAATCGGGATATATTTTCTCTAAACTATAGGGTACCGGAATGTAATTTTTTCTTTTTAATGTTTTAAAATTTATTTTTTTAATTAATTCAATTATAGAGCATTAAAAAATGTTGAGAGTGAGATTTAAATCTATCCTAATTTAGTATGACAATATTGAAACCCTACCATATTTTGAATGTTTTATTAAATAGACCCGGCGGGGCTTGGAGCGCTCTGTAATCAAGAGCTGGGGATAACTTTTCCATTTTTGAATGTTTTATTAAAACATATATCTATAAATCATTAATTTAATTATAGATCACCATGTTGAGAGTGGGATTTGAACCCACGCCCTTGCGGACCAGAACCTTAATCTGGCGCCTTAGACCAACTCGGCCATCTCAACTTGGCGATGAATTTGTAAACGAATACTTTATTTATATTATATATTTATTTTTTCTATATATTTACGAAAAATTTATTTCTTGTGAATCTAACGCTTAATGGGAAATTCATTGTTTTAAGAATTATTTTAATAACTTTTATATTTTAATTATATAACGTCTTGTAAAAAAATCATAATTGAACTTTTTATATAGGCAGATGGAATTTAAAAGTTGATTCGGTTAATTTGATTCTCAATTTTTTTAAATTCATTTTATTTTAAATTAATTCGGTTTTAAATTTTATAATTTTATTAAATCAAATAAGAATATTAATTTAACGATAACTTTGTAAAAACCCCCCAATCCCTATTTGATCTTTACATGCACTTCTCATTTGAGATTTTCTTTGCATTTACTCTCTGATGGATTGAATATAAAAGAGTAAAAATTAAGTATAAATCAGTAAAAATTGAGTATAAAAGAGTGAAACTTGAGTATAAAAGAGTGAAAATTGAGTACACAGTTTCTTGACGTGGTATATGCAACCTTATATACTCAAATTTCTAATTTTTATACTCAACTTTCTTCAAATAATACTCACAAAACTGTCTTGTCAATCTCATCATGGATTGCATGCAAAGAAAAGTTTCAATGGGGATTGCATGCAAAAACAATTTTGGGATTGGGGAGTTTAAGAAAATTTTCTCTTAATTTAATTATTTTTATATAAATATATAATTAATTAAATTATTTGAAAATTAAATTAATCTATAAAATATTAATTAGTTGATTTAATTTAAAAAAATCGGTTGATTTAGTATTTCTAATTTTTAATTTATTCAATTAATCGGTTCGATTTAATCGTATGCTCCGTCCTAGTTTTATGTATGATAGTGGATAGAATTAATTGATTATGCGTCATGTATCCAGTAATCTCATATATGATTTAACTATCTAATATTAAATCAAATAGTTGATAAATTTAGGGTAATTTATTTGATCCATGGAAATTTCCTATTAGTTACCCGAACAAATTGAAACGCACTCACAGTAGACAGTCTAGAAGCTAGCGTCCTAGGATTCATGTCCCATTTCGAGAAATTTTTTTTATAAAATACGACATAGTTAGAAATCGAATCGTGTATGTCTAAGATAGCGACTAGCCAGAATATGTGTTAGTTGAAAAAAATATAGTATATGTTTAATCTGGCATCTACTACCGTAGGAATCTCAACTAAGCAAACGGAAAAATATTTTCTTTCCATAGAATGATAAACGTGAGGAGAGAGTTGAACCACACAACCTAAGTGAGCCGATTTACATACTGAATAATAGAATGTGATGTCAAATTATTTATCCCAAAATTAACCGTCTCGCAAGGTTTAGGTACCCAACTAAAAAAATTAGAAAGAAATAACATATTTTTAATTTATTTTATAATCAATTATAAAAATATTTAATTTATAAAAGTTCATAGAGAATATAATGAATCTATATACTACATGCTGGCTCAAATTTAATAGTAGAGTGAATTATGTCAAATAAAATTGAATGAATAAATTTTTTTAAAAAAATGATTTAAATATACTACGAAGTATTCAACTGTTTTACATCTAAAAATTTTCATTCCGTTGGAGTAAAATATTTTTTATAATTTATTTGTCTAAAATAAATGTTATTTCATTCCACACAATTTCAAATAATAGAATGAAATCCTTTACAATTATAACCTTCTAAATTATAATTTCTTCAGTCGACATTAATCTAGGGGTCAAAATGAAATTAATACCATTTAAGATCTTTACTTATTTTTGAATTCCGGATTTGCCCAAATCAAAAGAAGCTCCTTTCTCTCTCTCTCGTTGGGAGGATTTGGTCCGCTCGAGTTACGGCGGTTTCGGGTGCCTCTTTCGATGCCTTCCTCCTCGCCTTCCTTCTTCTCCATCCTCCTCGATCTCCTATTGCACTTCATCTCAATCCCCTAGCGCCCATGAGTCCCAAGGCGGATTCCGCGCCGGAAGGCGAAGCCGGGGTGGTCGAGCGAAGGAAGAAGTCCAAGAAACCCAAATGTACGTCTTTTGTTGATGTAATCCTTGTTTGTTTCTGTAGGTTGATCGGATATTGCATTGTGTGATAATTTTGATGGTATAAAACTATGTAACGAGGTTCGAGGAAGATATTTCTTTCCAAGAAGTTGCATTTTCACTTGGATAATTATGTTGTGTTTCAGTCTGTCACAGATTGAAACTGGTTGTTCTAGTGTGAATTGGATCATGGATATGCATCTTGGTTATCTGTGTTCTGAGATTTAGGTATCTTATGTGGTATGGGACGATTTCCTTGGCACCAAGTAAGAAAATTTTTCTAGTGGTTTGGCAATTGGATTGATGTCAAAGTGCTTTGTGTGAAAATGTTTAAGATAAAGTGCTTTATCATGCCTGAAAAGTTAAAGTTATATCAAAGTTGAATCACATTTGTTCATTTTAAGAGCGCGTATGTTGAAACTAGCCATTGATCTTTCTTTCATACCTTCTCTTCATGTTTGATTGACATTGAATGTTTTCCAAATTCAAGATTCAAGATTTACGCAACAAGAGCTTCCTGCTTGCAAACCTTTATTAACTCCAACTATTGTAAGTAAGCATGCTGGTTTCACAAAATTTAAATTGAAAGGTAGAGAAGTGCTTTTGAATATCTAGATTTTCTCTTTCCTTCTTTCAGGTAATATCAACATTTTCTCTCATTGGAATTCTCTTCATCCCAATTGGACTCGCTTCTTTGTCTGCATCGGATATTGTAATTTTTCTCGTCTGTTATACTTCAGACCTCAAAGAATTGTTGTTAATCTTGCTTGTTTGAGATGTAGGTGGTTGAAATTGTGTATAGATATGACACAGAATGCATTCCGCAGCAGTCACAGAATGACAAACTTGCATTCATCCAAAGCAGTGAGACTGACAAAACTTGCTCAACTACTTTGACCGTAAGTGGATCGGTTTGTGATATAATTTAGTTTTATTCTCTCTTTTTTGTGCAAGAAATTGTACAAATTGATCAATAATTCATATTTCAGGTGCCTAAAAACATGAAGGCTCCTGTTTATATTTACTATGAGCTCGACAACTTCTATCAGAACCACCGCAGGTTAATGCTTCTATTTATTGGAATTTTCTGCAACATTGTATTGACTAATATGTGTGTATTTTGGTTAATTAAAGGGGTCCATGATTTGGACCAAGGATGCATTTGACTAATTGCTCCTGTCTTTTTTTTTTATTTGTAAATATCTGCAACTTCTAATTATACAAGTTAAAAATACCATTATACAAGTTAAAAACATCTATTCTAGTCAGCTAAATTACTAATTAAAGCATTTACTTAATCAAATATGGAGCATTTTGACAGTATCAAACCTCAAAAATATTTCAAAGAATTAATAAACATGAAAATAGTTTTTTTTACCTATATTAATCATGTTTTATGTGAATTTATCGCGTAATAAAGTAGTATCTAATATTGTTTCTCCTCTCTATCCATGAGCACATTTATAATAAATCAGGAGATGAACAGAATCTTTGCTCACCTTTAAGCAAAAGTCACACACAAAGCTAGGCTTGAAATCATGAGCAAAAACTCTTATTACATATTTAAGGCTAAGTTTCAGGTACAAATGCTCATGCAAATCAGGCACAAAATCTATCTACAAGAAAATTTTATTTGATTCTTGTGCTCTTCTTAATCATAACAGTAGTCATGAAACCCCAGAAGCCAAATATAAATGATTAACGAGGTTTTTCCAATCTCGGACGACTGGCTCGGTCTCACAGAAGTTTTTCGCCGACCGCCAGGTAAATCGGGAGCAAATCCAATGAAATACCATATTCTTTCATACTCATCGTTTTCATGCATGTCATCTTCTTCTGAGACTAAGTTATCCATGGCGGAGTTGTCGCCGGGGCACTTGTTCTGCAGTGGCTCCCCACAAGGCTCAGGGTTGCAGATGTAGGACAAGTTAGTAAAGGTTCGAAGCTGAGAGCCTGCTGCTACTTCTCCAACAAAATTGTTATAAGATAAGTTTAAGACGCTAAGAAAATTTAAAGCAGAGATATTGGAAGGAATTCGTCCTGACAACTGGTTCTTCGAAAGATCAAGCAATTCTAGTTGACTCATGAGGCTCATATTTTTTGGTATACTTCCTGAGAAATGATTTGTGGAAGTGAAGGCCACGAAGATTTGTCAACTTCCAAGGAATCGTACCAGAGAGATTGTTATTAGAGAGGTCGATGCTAGTGACAAGAGCAAGGGAAGTGAAATGAAGCGTTAAATTCTTTGCCATTAAGATAATGTTAAACTCAGATGATGTTGTCCAAATGATGGCCGTTAAAAAAATGATTAACGAGGTTGGATAATATCGAACCTCGGGCGATTGGTCCAGTCCTATAAAAGTTTTCCATCGACCGTTAGAGTAAATCAGGAAGTGTTTGCAGCGTCCGGTTCAGAAGCTCAGCGTCTTAAGATTCGCGTCCTATTTAGAAGAAATTTTTTTGTAAAATACGCCGTAGTTGAGATCGAACCGCGGATGTCTAGGATGACAACTAGTCGCTCTTTTGCTACATCATAGCTCCGGGGGCCCAAATGAGAGTCATTAAAAAAAATGATGAACTAGGCAGCAGACAAATGAAGCTGGGGTGACCGGCCCGGCCCCACGGAAGTTTTCCACCGGTCACCAGAGTAAATCGGGAAGCGCTCGCGGTGGGCAGTCTAGAAGCCCAGTGGCCTAGGGTTCGCGTCCCATTTGGAGGAAAAATTCCTGCAAAATGCGCCGTAGCTGGGGATCGAACCGCGGATGTCTGGGTTAATGACTAGTTGCCCTACTGCTGCACCATAGCTCCAGGGGCTCCAAATGAGAGGCATTAAACTCTGCTAGATCGTGGTTTATGGAGTTGAAATTAGCAAAACAAGGAGGTAAAGTTCCAGAGAGAAGATTGTGAGCAAGATCTAACACTTGGAGAGACGGGAATTGTACCAGATAGACTATTATTGCTTAATCTCAGTGATTCAAGCGCGGCTAAAAACTTGAATGTTTTGGGGATGCTGCCGGATAATTTGTTGTTAGACATGTAAATGAGGCTCATGAATTGTCCCAAGAGTCTGGGAGTGCTCCCGGTAAATCATTGTTGGCGACGTCTACAGTTGCAAGAGAACATATATATTCCACTGGCTTGAAATGGAGAAAGCCAACCTTCACTCACCTCGATCGACAAATTGTTCTGAGATAGATCCAATAAATCTGAACTTGTGAGATTGACGAAGTGAGCATCAGTGAGGACTCCGACCAAAGGTTTGAAAACAAAGTTAAGTACTCTAATGCAGATAACTTTGTCAATGATGTTGGAACTGAGCCATTCAATTGATTAGAACTAAGGTGGAGATCAGTCAGTCTGCTGCTTCTGCATCTAGATAGTTGTTTTAAGAAGTCAGCAAGCTTCCCTGTAATTCTGTTATCAGAGAGAGTGATTGTACTCAGGTTGCAGAGACTACCCAAGGCATCAGGTATGACTACCCAAGGCATCAGGTATGGCTCCAACAATTCTGTTATTAGACTTATCCAGATACTGTAAGTTTTGAAGGTCTCCAATACTTTCTGGTATCTCTTCACTGATATAGTTACAGCTTAGATCCAAGAAAAGAAGATTGGAGGGCCTCCCTCTCCTTCTCGTTGCAGAGTTGCATGGATTTGGAGGAAAACAGAAGAGTACTGATCAAGAAGAGATAGAGGAGCAAAGGATCTGGTGCAGGAGCATCAGCAAGGGAAGCCCTCGTCTTACACAGAGAGGAGAGGAGAGACTTGCCTGCATGACAATTTATGAGCATTGACAGTCCATTGCATTCACCTTAAGTTCGTTCACAAAAGGAGAGGCTTGCCCCTGGGACTATGGTGCAGCGGTAAGATCACTAGTTGTTAACCCAGACATCCGCGATTCGATCCCTAGCTACGGCGCATTTTGTAGGAATTTTTCCTCCAAATTGGGCGCGAACCCTGGGACGCTGGGCTTCTAGATTGCCCACCGCGAGCGCTTCCCGATTTACCCTGGTGACCGGTGGGAAATTTCCGTGGGGCCGGGCCGGTCACCCCAGGTTCAATTTGTCTGCTGCTTGATTCGTCATTTTTTTTTGCTTACAAAAGGAGAGGCTTGACTTAGTGCTTGTCTAGCAATTTATGAGAATTGACAGTCCATTACATTCACATTAAAATCATTCAAAGAGAAGAGACGTACATTTCATTCACATTAAGTTCATTTGTAACTCATAAGAGAAGAGATTCCATTTCATTCACATTAAAATTTTAAAGAGAAGAGGCGTCCATTTCATTCACATAATTCATTCATGACTCATAAGAGGGGAGATTCCATTTCATTCACATTAAAATCATTCAAAGAGAAGAGACGTCCATTTCATTCACATTAAGTTCATTCAAGATGGCAAAAGGTGATTCGCTCACCTCAGCGCCCCCACCAACCCGTCCTAGAGCCAACACGGAGAGGTAAATCACGGGTGCTACTAGCCTGAATATTGTAGTTAGTGTGAGGGGAGGGCGGGCACACTTGCTTTGTCAGGTTTTGACCCCAGACCTCAACATGTCAACACCTATACACTAACCATCAGTCCATCCCGTGGAGACCCATTAAGTTATTCATAACTCATAAGAGGAGAGACTCCATTTCATTTGCATTAAAATCATTCAAAGAGGAGAGACGTCTATTTCATTCACATTAAGTTTATTCATAACTCATAAGAGGAGAGACTCCATTTTATTCACATTAAAATCATTCAAAGAGAAGAGACGTCCATTTCATTCACATGAAGTTCATTCATAACTCATAAGAGGAGAGATTTCATTTCATTCACATTAAAACCATTCAAAGAGAAGAGATGTCCATTTCATTCACATTAAGTTTATTCAAGATGGCAAAAGGTGATTCGCTAGTCCCCAGCGCCCTCACTAACCCGTCCTAGAGTTAACACGGAGGAGGTCAATCACGGGTGCTACTAGCCCAGATAATGTGGCTAGTGCGAGGGGAGGCGAACACACTAGCTTTGTCAGGTTTTGACCCCCCCCCCGACCTCAAGATGCCAACACCTATACACTAACCATCAATCCATCCGTGGAGACACATTAAGTTTCATAACTCATAAGAGGAGAGACTCCATTTCATTTACATTAAAATCATTTAAAGAGAAGAGGTGTTTATTTCATTCACATTAAGTTTTTTCATAACTCATAAGAGGAGAGACTTTATTTTATTCACATTAAAATCATTCAAAGAGAAGAGATGTCATTTCATTCACATTAAGTTCATTCAAAATGGCAAAAGGCGATTCGCTCGCCCCCAGCGCCCCTACCAATCCATTCCAGAGCCAACACGGAGGAGGTAAATCACGAGGGCTACTAGTCCGGATGATATGGCAGTGCGAGGGAGGGCGGACATATTGGCTTTGCCAGGTTTTGACCCCAGACCTCAAGATGTCAACACCTACGCACTAACCATCAGTCGATCCCGTGGGGACTCATTAAGTTATTCATAACTCATAAGAGGAGAGACTCCATTTCATTCACACTAAAATCATTCAAAGAGAAGAGACATCCATTTCATTCACATTAAATTCATTCATAACTCATAAGAGGAGAGACTCCATTTCATTCACATTTAAAATCATTTAAAGAGAAGAGGCGTCCATTTCATTCACACTAAGTTCATTCATAACTTATAAGAGGAGAGAGTCCATTTCATTCACATTAAAATCATTCAAAGAGAAAGACGTCCATTTCATTCACAATAAGTTCATTCATAACATATAAGAGGAGAGACTCTATTTTATTCACATTAAAATCATTCAAAGAGAAGAGGCGTCCATTTCATTCACAATAAGTTCATTCATAACACATAAGAGGAGAGACTCTATTTTATTCACATTAAAATCATTTAAAGAAAAGAGGCGTCCATTTCATTCACATGAAGTTCATTCATAACTCATAAGAGGAGAGACCACATTTCATTTACATTAAAATTATTTAAAGAGAAGAGGCGCCATTTCATTCGCATTAAGTTTATTCATGTTGGCAACATTAAGTTTATTCATAACTCATAAGAGGTGAGACTCTATTTCATTCACATTAAAATCATTCAAAGAGAAGAGACATCCATTTCATTCACATTAAGTTCATTCATAATTCATAAGAGGAGAGACTTCATTTCATTTACATTAAAATCATAAGAGACATCAATTTCATTCACATTAAGTTCATTCATAACTCATAAGAGGAGAGATTCCATTTCATTGACATTTAAAATCATTCAAAGAGAAGAGGTGTCTATTTTATTCATATTAACTTCATTCATAACTCATACGAGGAGAGACTCTATTTCATTCACATTAAAATCATTCAAAGAGAAGAGACGCTCATTTTATTCACACTAAATTTATTCATAACTTATAAGAGGAGAAACTCCATTTCATTCATATTAAAATCATTCAAAGAGAAAAGGCGTTAATTTCATTCACATTAAGTTCATTGATAACTTATAAGAGGAGAGACTCCATTTTATTCACATTAAAATCATTCAAAGAGGAGATGTCCATTTCATTCACATTAAGTTCATTCATAAGCTAGAAAAAAATTTAGGCTCAATGGGGCTCAAACCCACAACCTTTAGCTCATAAGACCAATACTCTAACCTAAATAATTAATTTAATTATAAAATAATAGAAAATGTTAAAGAGTGAGATTTGAACCCAACACGATCCATATTTTCATTAATTTTTGTATCGACAATACCGGAACCCTACTAGTGCTATATATGCGAGCCAACTCAAGTCGAAAAAAACATTTAGGGGCTTGGACCCGCAACCTTCGACGCATAGGATCAATGTTCTAACCAACTTAGCTACTGGATCACTTTTTTAATTTTAAATGTTTTAAAAAATATATAAATAATTAATTTAATTATAGAGCAATAAAAAAAATTAAGAGTGAGATTTGAACCTAACCTAACTATAGTATCGACAATATCAATAACATCGGCAATATCGAAATCGAATCGGTGCTATATTTTGAGACGTGAGCCAACTTAAGCCAGAGAAAAATTTGGTCTTGGCAGGCTCGAACCCATGACCTTCGGCACATATCGACAATATCAGAACCTATCCAACCCAACCTGTGCTATGTTTTGAGATTCTTTTTTTCAATCCACGAGTCAACTTAAGCAAACGGGATCCTCTGTCCCACTTTTTTCTCTGTCCCGCCTGTCCCACTATCCGGCGATGGCCGGAGAATTGTTCGATTGCCGATCGGACACCACCGATGATTTTTTATCGTCGTCCCGAATCAAATGATATCCTGGAAGAACGGTGGACTGGTCGAAATCGCTGTAATTGCAATCTCGTCAGATTCAGCGGTGAATTTGGCGAGATTGCAATTGTGGCAATCCCGACGGATTCACCGTACCCCCCAGGTATAGTTTTGTTCGGGGCGGCGACCGGAGGGCGCCGGTGGTATCCGATCGGTGATCGGATGACTTGTCGGCCGACACCGGGGAGTGGGACAGACGGGACAGGGGAAAAGTGGGATAGAGGTTCTGCCCTTCAACTTAAGCCGAAATAAAATTTAGTCCCGACGAGGCTAGGACCCACGACCTTCAACTCATAAGACCAACACTGTAAACTAAATAATTGATCTAATTATAGAACAATAAAAAATATTAAGAGTAGGATTTGAACCCGAAACAATCCACATTTTCATTATTAGCATCGATAATATTGGAACCCGATAATATTGGAACCCAATCGTTTCTTTATTTTGAGACATGATCCAACTCGAGCCAGAAAAAAATTTGATCCCGACAAGGCTCGGACTCGCGACTTTTGCCATAAAAGACCAACACTCTAATCAACTGTTGGGTTCTCTCAGCACAAAACAATAAAACGCAACAGAAACAAGAACCCACGAGCGATCCAAGCGAAAGAAAACTCGTACAAAGTATATCTATCCAATAGATTTATCTACTGTTTATACCTTTGAAGCGTGCCCTTCGGATATCCCGCTCGTCCAAGATGCGCCGGATCTCTTGCACGTTCACACGTCCGTGCCTCTATTCGTATCCACACGGACACAATCTCTAAACTTCGGGAGAACTACCTTAGTTGTGCTAGCAACTTGAGGTAGCTCGAAAATACCAAGAACTCTACAATAGAGTTTCGGCCAAGAAGGGAGGAGAGGAAGAAGAGAGGAAGGGAAGAAGAAAGACACTTAGTTAATTTCGAAAATGACTTGACCCCTTTTATATTCATCCCATGAATACCAAGAGTCATTTGTCTCTTTGCCTTCCCTTCATTAAAGCCAATAAAGAGCACATCTTTCCATGTGACTCTTCACCTTCTCTACATCCAATGAAGAGAGACTTCTCTCTTTCCTGCATGCAAATCCGACCGGGCCTCTCGGGCTTCCGACTCGGTCTCCCGACCAAGTCTCCCGAGTGCCGAGCCCTGACTGCCAAGTGCCGAGCACCGACTGCCGAGTGCCGAGCACCGACTGCCGAGTGCCGAGCACCGACTGCCGAGTGCCGACTGATAAGTACCATTTTGTTGATTATTTTAATTGCTAAAATCCATGTTTGACCTATGTTTTTATTGCTTAATTGTGAAATTGCCCTAGGTTTTAGAACTTACTCTTATTTTGGACTTAATTACAAATTTACACATATTTGGATTATTTGGCCACTAAATTTCTGATCTATTTTTGTAGGCATGAAAGGTTCATGGACCTAGGGCATATTGGGTCAAACTTGAGTCGGAAGTGACCCGGATCGAGTTATCAAGCTTAGGATTAATCTGGGCCGTCCGATTCAAGAGCGGCTAGATCTGAGCCATCTGGGACCATCTGAAGCCATCCAAGCTAGGGTTAGGGATGATCAAGCACTCTGATCAAGATCTGAAGGTTTCATCCCAATCAGAGCTCATTCGACCATTGGATCAAGCTCAGAGGGTTCTAGATCGTCCGTTCAAATATTAGGTTGATCTGGACCATCCGTTGCACATCTGGAGGATCCGAGCTACCACGAGGCAGATCCTGACCCCATATCATCATCATCAAAGTTTGGATCAAATCAGAGCAAGATCAGCCATTGGATCTCCTCAAATCAATCTGAGCCGTCCAATGTTAATTACTTAAGGAAAAATCTGCCCAGACTTCTCCTCGTCGCGTCTTCGCCGCAACAGTCGGCTTCTTCATCGTTTTCCTTCGTTTCTTTTGCAAGTTTCTTAGTTTTGAAGGCGTGACCCCTCAATTTCTCCATTTGATCATCATCTGAATCCTTGGAAGACAGTTTCGATCGAGATTTCAGCTCAAATTTCATCCGGACAGAGGTGTTTGAGGGTTTCGGCATTCTCTGTGGTCCTAGCACTGAAATCTCAGCTACAACCCATTTCCGACCATCTGAGCCACTTGTAGGGGTTCTCAAGTGAGCTCAGGTCTTCTCCAAATCACCATCACAACTCATGAAGCTGAGATCGAAGAGTTTGGATCGAAATTCTTCCAGCTGATGCAGTTTGAGCAGAGTTCATCAATCCAAGCTGCGCTCCACTGATTTGCTGAGCTTAGGGGTTCGAGGCCAGCCTTTGCGTGACGAACAAAGAGATTTTGAGCTTAGGGAGGATTGAGGCTTAGTTCTTTAGCTAATTTCAGATGATTTAGCTGTAAATTTTATTTCTGCACTTGGTTTCGGTTCTCTTTTGTATCAGGATACTTAGATTTGGTTTTCTGAATTGTTTAGCTTAATTAAGTTTTTAATCTTCAAGTTAAGTAGTTTAGGAGCGTGTTTAGTGAACAATAGCTTCTAGTTTCAGTTTACTTTGGTTTATTTTGCTTGCGTGCCATTTCATTGTTGCGTATCAGCACCCTTAGTTTCTGCAATTTCCAGCTTTTTTGCTGCGAGCCAGTTTATTTCTGATTTTTGCAAGTTCTTTTCAATTCAGTTGTGTTACTTTAATTCCTGCAATTGAAACCAACATTTAGTTTCCTGATTTTGTTTCGGCACAACTATTCCTGCATTCAGATTTTGTTGCGGCACAATTCTGCACATCCATTGTTTCTACAATTGATCTCAGCTACATATTAGTTTTTGCATTCAATTGGCTGCATGAAATCTCTGCAATTGTTTTCATCAAAGCCTGCATTTCGTTTCTGAAATTGGTCCAATTCTGCACATCCATTGTTTCTAGAACTCAGCCTATATGCCTTGTATCAAGCTATTGGAAGCTGCCCTGTATCGAGAAGAGATTCAGCTGTGAATCCTTGTTGACTTCCAATGAATTTCTGACCTGGAATCCTGATTTCTACTCTGCATAACATGTTCACTTAATTTCTGCAAGTTTGTGCCAAGTCGAGACTTATTTCTGAATAGGGATTAGCTTGTTTGGAACTTAGTTGGCTTGATGCTTCAATTTAGCTGAAGTAAACACATTTGGCAGTCTGAATTGTGCTCGGAATGAACTGGTTTTACAACTCATTTGTTTCTGAATTGTAATATTAATTTCAGCAAGTTCAGTTCATCCAATCTGAAATTGTGCCAAATTTTCTGAATTCTCAATTAGAGACTCAAGTTAGTTTGCAGTTGTTAGCTTCAGTCTTCAACTTGTCGTTGCATCATTTCCTTCTATTCATTTAGTTCTTAATTTCCAATTCTGAATTCGAGTTCTCAATGAATATCAGTTTGAGATCAGGAAACTTGCTTCATATTCACTTGTTTATGCATTCCTTTGTTTGTGAACTTTACATTTGATCATTGCTACACATTTATCTGTCTTTCATCAGCTGCTCACATTAGTGTTTCACATCAGTTTATAAATATGAAATTAAGTGTCAGCACCTTGTTAGTTCATTAGTTAAGTTCCCTTTATCTTAATTGTGATCTCACTTAAATTGAAAACAAAACCCAGATTTCATTTGAAACCCAAAAACATAAACGACACATAAATACAAGCTCGAATCACACAACGTCAACTAGTCCCGAGGAAAAATACGACCTGTGGCCCCTTTACTACGTTTTCATATTTTTGATTGCAAAAAGGGTTTCCAGCACATTTATAAATTCTAAATTCTGATGGACCCACACATTTCGTGACAATTTAATCTAGTATTTCGGGTCCGTCAAATTAAAATAATCAACAAAATGGTACTTATCAACTCCCCCACACTTAAGCTTGAGCGTCTCGCGAAACTACTAAATAAGTATCCCCTAGATTTCTTTAGCATAATTAGAAACAAATGAAAAGAAATTACCTAAGGTTGTCAATTCTCAAAAATCTAAGCTCTATGGATTAGTATCTTGTCCTTAAATCAACAACTTAGCCTTTTCATCCTTCATGAGTCATTGAGATGAATTTAACTCACTAGCCTTTCAAGGAAAATTTTGGGTGGCTCTCTTCTTAAGTTCTAAGTTGATGATGGAAGTGGAGCTCACTCAAACACACATGCTTCTTGCACTACCATAGGCTTACTTGTTATCTAATCTCCACCATTATTCATGATTAGGATCAACATCTATAAAAACAAGTGAAAATATGGAAAATGGTAAGAAATGGAGTAAAAACTAAGAAAATAGAAAAATTTGATGGAGTGGAGGACTTGGTTGCTCAAGAATGTTTCCAATGTACTTTGCTTCTCTTTACAGTCCTCTAATGATATCAAAAGTGTGGTGAAGTCAAATTTAAGTAATTGCCTTTGATTGGAATGAAAAACCCTTCCTTGGTTTAATGTGCCAAATTGCCTTTTGTGTGCCAACTTTGCATTCTTTCCTCTTCTTTTCTGATTTTTTTTCTTTTATCCTCTAGCTAGGTCAGACTTGTAGTGGAGCAAAACTTTTGATTTGGATGAGAGAAACTTCAATGATTTTATAGTGTCAAGTCTTCATTTGTGTGCCACTTTATCTCCTTCTTCTCTCTTCTCATTTTTTTTTCTGAATTTTTCACAATTGGAGCTCTTCGGTTTTGAATTCACATCCTAGGAACTTGAAACATTAAATGACAATTAGGAAGTTAGATGCTCCAAATGTGATCTCCACTAAACAACTCTTGCCACTTACTCTTGATACAAATCCTTTATAAGTTGGCGCACTTCCTTAAGTTTTCTTTTTTTTTCTTCTGTTTTAAGTCCAGCATCCACGATAGATTCAGTACAAGTCTTTGATTTCTCCAACAATTAACATCAAGAGTACTTGCATCAATTGATAGTGGAAACCTTAAGTGTTCCACTCAAAAATTCAAATCAGCACATTGAATTCAGCCCTTGCCTTCATTGCATTTCTGTTTTTTTTTCTGATCTGATCTGGGATTTCAAGCAGCGAGTGATTTAATTCTTAATCCCTTGTCAGCATCCCTTGCATTAGTTTCATTTTCGGCTTCAAATCAGCTCAGCTGCACTTCACTTACTAATTTACACAGAATTTTCAACTCAAACCAGTTTTTCACAGATTTCTTTATTGATCTCAGCTTGTTCAACTTCAATTCTGACATTCTGATATTGCCCAGCTGCATTTCAGGCTTCCGAAAAAGTGTGGCTGATCTTACTTCCATAATTCCACTTTCCAATTCTTAATCCAAGCCACTTGTGACACAAACTTCCTTGATTTCAGCCTTGGCACAGATTTTCTTCCTCTTCATGTGCGTGCCACTTTTCTTCATTTCAGATTTCCCTCTTCTTTTTTTTTTCTTTCTTTCAGCCGGATTCAGTGATGGTTGCAATGAAAGACAACTTCGCTGTTTAGATTCCATTCTTTTGCGTGCCAATTTTTGCTTGACCATTTCCTTTCCAACTTGGCACAAAATTCTGCTTAAATTTCAAATCTGCTCAGCTGCGATTCAAAACAAACTGACCAAAACAGCTTGGCACAGCTTGTCTCTTCTTCAGCCGAATTCAATTTGGTACAACAGTTTGGATCTTCACATTATGGTCAAAAGTATCAATACTTCAATGGGTTTCCTTTTTAACTACCTCCCTTTCTTGCAACTCAACTTGGCACCTTGATTTCTTTTCATCATTTTTATTTAAGTTCACAGAAATTTCCTTCAGCCGGATTTGCTATGAAAACAATTTCATCTCCAATTCATAACTGAATTCTTCATTTGCTCTTGATACCAAGCTCCACTCAATTTGGCAAAAAAAAAAAAATTCGAAATGAAGTGCATCCTTGATGAAAATTCATTCCAAATCACCAATCACTCCCCCACACTTAATTCTTTGTCCGTCTCGGGCAAAGTAGCATCAAGAAAACATCCCAAGCAAACAAATCCAAAGAAAAGTGAGGATAAGAGTAGGAAATAAGTAAAGAAAAATGGAATGAACATGATTTTTGCCAAAATTGATATGAAAAGGTAAACAAAGTGATTAGCCTCTATAGATGCGATCCAATCATTGAAATATGATTTTGAAAGAACCTAAGCAAGTTCTAGAGCACAATGACATATGTGTATCACAAAAGTAAGGCTAATTCTCACTAGGTAAAAATAATTCATCCTAAGTCCTCAATTAAGAATCTAAAGAAAAGTAGTACTCAAGCATCCAAGATTTCATCCATTAGCTCAAACCCTAAGTTTTGACAACCAGATTTAATTTATTTTCAAGAGATTCTAAAATGACATGAAGATAACCTAGAGGGATACATTTATTCCTAATCATGCAAGAAACAAATTCCCAAGAAAACTAAAATGCATTTATTGACAAGGACTCAACTTAAAAGGAAATTCTACTTCTAGAAAGCATGAAAATGGAAAATGCAATAAAAGAAAATACAAGAAAGAAAAATCTCCCCTTTATTTCAGGTGGACGGAGTCTATCAAGCAGTAGCCTCCATCATGGTAGTGGAGGAATCTGGGTGGCTGAGAGAATCAGGATTCCCCCACACTTAAACTTTACAAAAATTTGCTCCGGTGGCCGCAGGCGATTTAGGTGTAAGACCCATGTAAGAGGTGGAGTGCTTCGAATTAAAGTAAAATCATCTCCTCCTTCTTGATGCCTTTTAGAAGTCCTTCCAGGAGGTTGAAGTCTGTTCAGATGGAGCACCCACTCCGGAAGTCTTCTAGACCCTGCAAAACAATGTAATACCTCTCTCAAGCGTTCAGGGTCAAAAAGAAATGAAATAATATCAGTCTCTGCATGAAATGTATCCAAAACTGCATCATATCCAATAAAATCAAATTCTGGTATCTCAATGAATTTTTCACAATTATTTTCTACAAAATTTGCATCCATGAACTCATCACAAACAAAGAAACAATTTTTGGCACTTCAATAGAAATTTCACAATTATTTTCTATCAAGGATGTATCAAGCAATGTGTCACAGCCAATAAAATCAATCTCAGATACCTCCTTAAGTTTTTCACATTCAACCTCAGCATAAGATATAGCAAGAGATTCATCACAATAAATAACATCAATTTCAGGCACGTCCAAAATTTTTTCACAATCTATATCTAGAGATGTATCAAGTAATGCATTACGACCGATGAAATCAATTTTTGGTACCTCTATTGGATTTTCACTAGCAGTCTCTACACAAGGTATATCAATAAATTCATCAGAACCAATAAAGTCAGCACTAGGTACCTCGCTGAATTTTTCTGAACAAAGAGGAGAAATACTTACCTGAGCGTGCTGAAGAATACCTGGAGGTTCTAAAAAATAGATGTATCCATAGCTCCCTCCTGGTCAGGTATATGTTCCATCTCAGGCTCAAGTTCTGGTGGATACTCAACTAAAGCAGGTGATCCTTGGGTTCTTGCTTCCACCATGCAAGTCCCTACACTTTCTGGTTCATCCTCTGAATCTTGTGGTGGTCCCTGGGGCTTAGTGCAATCCCCTACACCTATGGAATCATCTCCCATGCATGTTCCCTCAACCATTCCTGTATCAACCAAATTAGAAAAATTAGAACCATCAATAATACTATCATCACAAAATAAAAGTTTAGAATGGTCCTGTGGAGCTTCAGTTTCTTCTTCTTGAGCTGAAAAATTTGGAAATGGATTTTGAGTAGGAATCTCCGGAGGAATGCATGCTGTAGGTGCCCTGATTTTAATGATTTCTTCTTCTTCTTCCACCAAATTTGCAAGATCACTTGAAGAAGGACTTGGCCATGCACTAGGGTCACCTTGAACTGATATAAAATCAACTCCAGGGCTCTCAGAATTAAGAGTATCTTGAGAATATAACTGCTCTGATCTTTGGGCTTTTATCTGATTCAAATCACTAGCCACTTGTTCCATTTGCCTTCCGAGGTTTTGAAGCTCTTGTTGAAACATTTGTTGAAATTAAGACTGTGGGGGTTGATAAAATGGTTGAACAGGCTGATTAAACTGCTGAAAATTTGGTTCACAGGTTGATGGAGATTGCTGAAAATTATAGCCCTGGAAATCCTGGATCTGAGGCTGAAATTGTGGTGGTGAAAACTGAAATTGAATGGTCTGGAAATTCTGATCTTGTAACTGAAAATTTGAATCATATGGCTGTGAATGTTGAAGAGGTTGTTGAAAATTCAGTATAGGTTGAAATTCTTGCTGCCATGGCTGAGGTTGAGGCTGAAATTGATTATTTCCTTGCTGAAAACTTACAAAAGGCTGCTGGAAATTTTGGTTAAAATGCTGAAATCCTTGATTTGGTTGAACTTGATGAAAGGGCGGTTGCTGAAAATTCTGATTATCTAAACACCCTTGCTGAATTCCTTGAAAAAGGGATTGATCTTGTTGATAAGGTTGCTGAAAGTTGGGCTAAAAATTCTGGAATTGTGGCTGCCCAATCTGAAAATTCTGACTTGGCTGAAAATCTTGCTGAAATTGTTGACATTGTGGCTGAAAAAATTGATTTGGTTGCAGATTAAAAGGTTGGTTCTGCTGAAATTGTGGACACGGCTGCTGGTAAGTAGATGAGAACATTTTGAACTGGCAGTCCTGTCACAAAACAAACAAGAAAAATGGCAGCAATCGTATACAAAAGATAAAGCAAAATAAAATAGAACCCAATGATATGTCCAAAAGCATACAAGCAAAAATCAAACAAATCAACTAGTTGCTTCCCCGGCAACGGCGCCAAAAATTTGACGGACCTGAAATACTAGATTAAATTGTCACGAAATGTGTGGGTCCATCAGAATTTAGAATTTATAAATGTGCTGGAAACCCTTTTTGCAATCAAAAATATGAAAACGTAGTAAAGGGACCACAGGTCGTATTTTTCCTCGGGACTAGTTTATTTTGCTTGCGTGCCATTTCATTGTTGCGTATCAGCACCCTTAGTTTCTGCAATTTCCAGCTTTTTTGCTGCGAGCCAGTTTATTTCTGATTTTTGCAAGTTCTTTTCAATTCAGTTGTGTTACTTTAATTCCTGCTATTGAAACCAACATTTAGTTTCCTGATTTTGTTTCGGCACAACTATTCCTGCATTCAGATTTTGTTGCGGCACAATTCTGCACATCCATTGTTTCTACAATTGATCTCAGCTACATATTAGTTTTTGCATTCAATTAGCTGCATGAAATCTCTGCAATTGTTTTCATCAAAGCCTACATTTCGTTTCTGAAATTGGTCCAATTCTGCACATCCATTGTTTCTAGAACTCAGCCTATATGCCTTGTATCAAGCTATTGGAAGCTGCCCTGTATCGAGAAGAGATTCAGCTGTGAATCCTTGTTGACTTCCAATGAATTTCTGACCTGGAATCCTGATTTCTACTCTGCATAACATGTTCACCGACCCAGTCTGCTGAGCTCCCAGCCCAGTCCTCCAAGTGCCGAGGTCCCGACTCAATCTGCCGAGCTCCCAGCTTAGTCTGCCGAGTTCCGACTGAGTCTACCTAGTGCTGACTCAATCTTTCGAGTGCCGAGCTCCCAACCTGCACTCCCGAGTTCCCAACTCGAGCTCAGATCTCCCGAGTTCCTAACTCGGGCTCGGTCTCCCCGAGTTCCCCAACTCGGGATCGGGCCTCCCGAGTTCCCAACTCGGGATCCTTTCTGCCGAATATAATTCCCGAAGTATTGCGTCCTTAGTGTGTGACTCAATAGGTTCTTGCGACGTTGGCAATGCGCCTAAACACTTTAGACACATAAGCAATGAGCGGCATCTAGCAATGCATCATTGCTACCCAAGTAACAAGAAAAGTCGAGATCCGACTAAACCTCCGTGACTATGACAGTGTATGACCTTGTCCTTCTATCCTTGATATCTAGATTGGCCAATGAGGCATAGACCGTGTCATCCTCAATCAATCTTATGTTTCTTGATACCCAAGTAGACTCACTCAAACAAATGAGCTCAATATCTCATATTGACTCATTCGAGCATGACCATGCGTTTCAGCAGTCCTACTCGATCAAGGGGCCCACAGATATCACTCCCGTCATATGGGAGGGATAGATCCCATCTACATCACTCACATCCCTCCGCATAATTCATTACATACCCAGTGATCGCCTTTATAGTCCACCCTGTTACGGGTGACGTTTGACGATACCAAAGTACATAACTCCTTATGTAGGGAACCATGGTGACTTCAGGTCTAAGGACTATTCATACCAATAGTCACATGAGAAAGCCTATGACACTCATATGACAATCTATGAAACTTTCTCATGGCGGGTCATTCAGTACACATTCTCCAATGTATACCCATGTGTCAACTTGATATCACATATCCATGACTTGTGAGCTCAAGTCATCAGTTGACCTACATGCTAGTCTCCACGCATTAATATTGTCCCTGAATATTAATGATTGACTAGGAATAATTTAGGGTAGTGTTCTCTACATTATCTCACTATCGATTCAACCAATCGATATAATGTAGATAGGAACCTACTACACAAGGACATTATTATACTTAGCTATTCGGCACAGAATACAAAGTAAGTATAATAATCAAAATGCTTTTATTAATGATAGAATATGATACAAAATGCCCCTAGTCATAATCACATAATTGGCTCTAGGGCTCCTACTAACACCAACGTAGCTATGAGGTCTTTTTTTTGCGCTATGTTTTGTGATTTTTTTTCCCAATCCGTGGGATATCTTAAGCCAGAAAAAAATTTAGTCTCAACTGGGCTGAAAGCCACAATCTTTAGCTCATAATACCAACACTCTAACCTAAACAATTAATTTAATTATAAAACAATAAAAAATGTTAAGAGTGAGATTTGAACTCAACACAATCCATATTTTCATTAACTTTACATCGACAATATCGGAACCCAACTTTACATCGACTATATTTTGAAAAGTGAGCCAACTCAAGATGGAAAAAACACTTGGTCTCGGCGAGGCTCGGACTCACGACCTATATATAAATAATTAATTTAATTATAGTGCAATAAAAAATATTGGGAGTGGGATTTGAACCTAACCTAACTTTAGTATTGACAATATCAATAGCATCGGCAGTATCAAAACCCAACCGGTGCTATATTTTGAGATGCGAACCAATTCAAGATAGAAAAAAATTTGGTCCCAACAGGGCTCAGACCCACAACCTTCGGCTCATATCGACAATATCAGATCCCAACCCAACCTAGCCCATGCTATGTTTTGAAAAAAAAATTTCAATCCGTGGGCCAACTCATAAAACCAACACTCTAACCTAAATAATTAATTTAATTATAGAACAAATAAAAAATGCTAAGAGTGGGATTTGAACCCAACACAATCTATATTTTCATTAATTTTAACATCGACAATATCGAAATCTAACCGATGCTATATTTTGATACACGAGCCAACTAAAGCCGGAAATTTTTTTTTGTCCCAACGAGGCTCGGACCCGCGACCTTCACCTCATACTTTTTTAATTGAGAAAATTACATTCCGGTACCCTATAGTTTCGAGAAAATACATCCCGGTCATCATAGTTTAAAAAAATTACATCGCAATTCCAAGAAGTTAAAATTTGTAACAACCCGACCCTTATAGTTTAGAGAAAGTATATTCCGATCCTCATACTTTTCGAAAATTACACGCAGTCCTTATACTTTCAGAAAACTACATTCCAGTCCTTATACTTTCAGTAAACTAATTCGCGGTCCTCATATTTTCAGAAAACTCAATTGTAGTTGATATGCTCAAAATTGTATATCAAATATTCGATTGGATTCTCCAATTTTGAGGGAAGATTGGATATATAATTTTGATAATTTTTAGCTAATTTTGCAAACTAGTAGTAATATGATATTTATAGAACATTCTTCACAAATTTGAAAATCATGATCAGCCAATGCATATACATAGTTATAGTATTCCACGCATTCCAACTAAACTGACAGAACTATAATATTTCAATTCAACTCCAAACAATCACATCATTAATCCAAGTATAAAGATAGCCAACAAAATCAGATTCACCAACACCAAACTATATAATATAGTGTTCAAATTGAAGTTCATTGGTGGAGAATTGTATTCCTCGTTCCTCTCTATTTTCATGTTTTTGATGAATAATCATGCTCAATCCTCCATTTTCTCTTACCATTTACGTAGCAATTATCGTCGTCTACTATATCTGCGACAATCTACTTCAATCGTTCATGTGTGTTATAACAATTATACAACTTACCTAGATTTTTTGAAATTTTGATACCAAAACAGTTGTCTTTCTACCACAAATACAGGAGATGTTTTCAAATCACAAGATATTTATTGTGATGCTATGTAGGGATCGCAATATAGTTTTCAAATCACAAGTTTACAATCATGTTATTCAAGCATATTGATCACGATTGAGTTTTCTGAAAATATGAGGACCGTAATTTAGATTTTTGAAAGTATAAGAACCGGAATGTAATTTTCTAAAAATATAACGTCCGCAATGTAATTTTCTGAATGTATGAGGATCGGGATGTATTTTCTCTAAACTATAAGGATCGAGTTGTTATAAATTTTAACTTCTAGGGACCGCGATATAATTTTTTGAAACTACGAGGATCGGAATGTATTTTTTCTAAACTCTAGGATATTGGAATGTAATTTTTTCTTTTTAATTTTTTAATGATTTAAAATATATATAAATAATTAATTTAATTATAGAGCATTAAAAAATGTTGAGAGTGAGATTTAAATCTATCCTAACTTTAGTATGGACAATATCTAAACCCTACCCATATTTTGAGATGCGAGCCAACTCGGAAAAAAAAATTAGACCCGGCGGGGCTTGGAGCGCTATAATCAAGAGCGGGGGATAACTTTTCCATTGAATAATGATTGGAAGAGTGAAAATCATAGTGAATGATGTAGCAACTTACATGTATGATCTCCGACGGATTTACCGTGTCTCCCAGAGTATAGATTGATTCGGGACGTTCGGATGGTGTCTAAGCGATAATCGGACATGTGCATGTAAAGTGTCACGGCATACCACATTATTCATTTTTATTCTCTCATTTTCACTCTCCCTATCATTGCTCCTTTTTCATTTTTGAATGTTTTATTAAAACATAGATCACCATGTTGAGAGTGGGATTTGAACCCACGCCCTTTCGGACCAGAACCTTAATCTGGCGCCTTAGACCAACTCGGCCATCTCAACTTCACAATGAATTTATAAATGAATTTTTTATTTATAATATTTATTTATTTTTTTCTCTATATACGAAAAAATTATTTCTTGTGGATCTGACGCTTAATGGGAAATTCATTGTTTTAAGAATTATTTTAATAACTTTTATATTTTAATTATATAATGTCTTGTAAAAAGATCATAATTGAATTTTTTATATAGGCAGATGGAATTTAAAAGTTGATTCGGTTAATTTGATTTTTAATTTTTTTAAATTCATATATTTTAAATTAATTCGGTTTTAAATTTTATAATTCTATTAAATCAAATAAGAATATTAATTTAATTATTTTTATATAAATATATAATTAATCGATAAAATATTTGAAAATTAAATTAATTGATAAAATATTAATTCGGTTGATTTAATTAAATAAAATCGGTTGATTTAGTATTTCTGATTTTTATTTATTCAATTAATCGGCTCGATTTAATCGAATGCTCCGTCTTAGTTTTATGATAGGGGATAAATTAATTAATTATGCGTCATGTAAGCAACAATCTCATATATGATTTAACTAGCAAATGATGAATCAAGTAGTAGAAAAATTTGAGATGATTGATTTGGCCCATGAAAATTTTCTATCAGTCATCAGGATAAATTGAAAAGCGCTCATGGTGGGCAATCTAGAAACCAACGTCTCAGGATTCGTGTCCCATTTCAAAAAAAAAATTCTTATAAAATACACCATAGCTAATGATCGAATCGCGGATGTCTATGATTGCGACTAGTCGGATATAAAAGTTGAAAAAAATATAATATATGTTTAATCTGGCATCTACTACCGGAGGAATCTCAACTATGCAAACGGAAAAATATTTTCCTTTCGTAGAATGATAAACGTGAGGAGATGGTTGAACCAGACGACCTAAATGACCCGATTTACATACTAAATAATAGAATCTGAAGTCAAATTATTTATCCCAAAATTAATCGTCTCGCAAGGTTTAGATACCCAACTAAAAAAGTATCCGTGGTTCGATCCCCAGCTACAGTGTATTTGTAGGAATTTTTCTTCCAAATAAGGCGCGAACCCTGACACGCTAGCCCCAGCACCCTCACCAACCCGTCCTAGAGTTAACACGGAGGAGGTCAATCACGAGTGCTACTAGCCCGGATAATGTGGCTAGTGCGAGGGGAGAGCGGACACATTAGCTTTTTCAGGTTTTGACCCCCTTGACCTCAAGATGCTAACACCTATACACTAACTATCCGTCCATCCTGTAGAGACACATTAAGTTATTCATAACTCATAAGAGGAGAGACTCCATTTCATTTATATTAAAATCATTCAAAGAGAAGTGGTGTCTATTTCATTCATATTAAATTTATTCATAACTCATAAGAGGAGAGATTCCATTTTATTCACATTAAAATCATTCAAAGAGGAGAGATCCCTTTCATTCACATTAAGTTCATTCAAGATTGCAAAAGGCGATTCGCTCGCCCTCAGCGCCCCTACCAATCCATTCCAGAGGCAACATGAAAGAGGTAAATCACGAGGGCTACTATTACGGATGTTATGGCAGTGCGAGGGGAAGGCGGACACATTGACTTTACCAGGTTTTGACCCCAGATCTCAAGATGTCAACACCCACGCACTAACCATCAGTCCATCCTGTGGGAACACATTAAGTTATTCATAACTCATCAAAGGAGGGACTCCATTTCATTCACACTAAAATCATTCAAAGAGAAGAGACATCTATTTCATTCACATTAAATTCATTTATAACTCATAAGAGGAGAGATTTCATTTCATTCACATTTAAAATCGTTCAAAGAGAAGAGCCGTTCATTTCATTCACACTAAGTTCATTCATAACTCATAAGAGGAGAGAGTCCATTTCATTCACATTAAAATCATTCAAAGAGAAAGACGTCCATTTCATTCACAATAAGTTCATTCATAATTCATAAGAGGAGAGACTTCATTTCATTTATATTAAAATCATAAGAGACGTCAATTTCATTCACATTAAGTTCATTCATAACTCATAAGAGGAGAGATTCCATTTCATTCACATTAAAATCATTCAAAGAGAAGAGACGTCTATTTCATTCACATTAAATTCATTCATAAGCCTGAAAAAAATTTAGTCTCAACGGGGCTCGAACCCACAACTTTTAGCGTATAAAACCAATACTCTAACCTAAATAATTAATTTAATTATAAAATAATAAAAAAATGTTAAGAGTTAGATTTGAACCTAACACGATCCATATTTTCATTAATTTTAGTATCGACAATATCGAACCCCAACTGGTGCTATATTTTAAGATGCGAGCCAACTCAAGCCAAAAAAAAATTTGGTCTTGATGTGGCTCGAACCGCAACCTTCACTCGTAAGGCCAACGCTCTGACAAACTTAGGTACTAAATCACTTTTTTAATTTTGAATGTTTTAAAATATATATAAATAATTAATTTAATTATAGAGCAATAAAAAATATTGAGAGTGGGATTTGAACCTAACCTATCTTTAATATCGACAATATCGAAATCGAACCGGTGCTATATTTTGAGACGTGAGCCAACTCAAGCCGGAGAAAATTTTGGTCTTGGCAAGGCTCGAACCTGTGACCTTCGGGTCATATCTGTTGGATCGGGTTGGACCGGCTAGAGGGGGGTGAATAGACGGGGAAAAAAATTATGAAAGTGGAGGCACTCGTCTTTAAAAAAGAACTTGGTCGCAAATGAGAACGTTGCTTCCAAGGCAGTGGACACTCAATAAAAATCTCCTTGTGGCGGAGAAGCCTTACAAAAATAGCACGCTAGAGATTTTACAAGAATGAATAAAATGATTGATTTCTAAAGCAAAACCTCTAAGTCTATTTATAGCCTAAGAGAATAAATCTGGATTGTTGATTGTTGATCACTTTTCTCTTGGCCGTTGATCCATGGATATAATCTGGATGGTTGATCTTGGATGGGATTAAACTGCATCCATTGGATTTGATTAAAGGATAATGTAACATTATCCTTTAAGTTTTAATTGTTTTAATTAAAACTTTATCTTTCCTCAAGATGGCTGTTGGAATCTCCATGTCGCTGTTGTAATCTCTAAGTAATAATATCGGCAACATTTTACTACCATCGCCCTTTAGTCCAAATGGTAAGTGGGTTAGTGTGTGTTGTTGAGGTCTCGGGTTCGATCCTTCATGGCACCAAATAATTTTCTCTTTTCTTTTGGGCGTTTGGACTAGTCTTTTTAATTTTTCGTCTTCTGGGTGATTTCCGGCCAACCGGAGTTAGGCTCACCCGAACCCGACTCCGGCCTTTCGCCCCTCGAGCGTCCTTCCTCCCGGCTTCTCGTCCCTCGGACACCGCGCACGTCCTTCTCGCTCCACCGGTGTACTCTTCCGCAGCATCCGCGTCCCTCGGATTGTACCGAGCCCGTCGGCTCACTTCCCCGCACAATCCTTCTCGTCCGCTACGTCTTACACTCGACTTCCTCCGTACCTAAGCTCCTGCACACTTAGCAGAGGGATTAAAACCAACAGGACCTAACCTAACTTGGTTGATCACATCAAAATCAACTAGGGCACCAACAATCTCCCCCTTTTTGATGTGCATCAACCCAAGTTTAGTTAGGGATAAACAACAAACAATAATAGTATTGTAACAGAATTGAGCATAAAAAAATTTTGCAATCATGTACATAACCTCCCCCGAACTACTCTCCCCCTTTGATCACAGCAAAAATGGGCCAAAAAAAATAGGGAAGGGAAAATATAATTAGGGAAGAAGAAAAATTTTAAGTGTGATAACAAATATTCTAAGTAAAAAGAATCGCATTATCACAAATTTTTCAAATTTAAAATGGCATATTTTTTCAGAAGTTAATTCTAATTTTTTTATTGAAAAAAATAGATTTCAATAAACGATTCATAAAAAAATCGAACATTTATGAAAAAAAATCTGAATATTTTTTGTCAAAGTCGAAGATGAAGATATGAGTTTAGACAAAAATTTTCAGCTTTAAATTTGTTTATCAAGTCTGAAAATAAAAGATATAAGTTTTTAAAGAATAATTTTTTAAAAAAAATCAAAAAATACTTCGAATTTTTTTAAAAAAATTGTAATAAGTTTTTCCACTACATCTGTATCATGAAAAATTAGATCAATAAAATTAAATTATTTATCTATTATTTTTTAATTTTAATTTCAAATTTTGACCGAAAATATTTGAAAAATATTAACATAACTTTTGTAAAAGAATTCTGCACACACAAAACTTATCAGTTTAAAATAAATTTTGGAACCCAAAATAAATTTTCATCTACGGGGTTAATCAAAAACTTTGGAGGAATATAATTTCTAGGAATTTTCCTAATCTGGCCCTTATGATTTTTAACATACCAATTCAGATTTTCAGGATAAAAATTCTTTTTAATTCTTAGACATGCAATATCATTTTCTAATTTCTCCACTAGATTCTTCAAATTTTCATTTTCTATTTTTAATTGGTTGGATAGAACAGATGAGCATACAGTGCCAAATCTTTCTTTTAACTTAGAGTTTTCTATCTCTAATTTATTCATTGACTTAAGCATGGATTTTATTACCGAGTAGATTCGAGCAGGTGGAAGTAGACATACCTCACTTACCGGGTCGCTTTTGAAAAGCGAGGTTCCTCTTTTGTCCTCGCTTTCTTCTGAGGTCTCTCCCCCTTCATCAGTGCTCTCTTCTTGATGATTTGCCATCAGCGCAAGTCCCGCGTATTCTTGACCTTCCGACTCTTCTGACGAGGACTCATCATCGAGTTGGATCTTCCTTGTGTTCAGTGCGGCGATGTCTGATTTCTTATTCTTCTCTTCATGCAATTCTAGGAATTTCTCCCAGAGCTCTTTTGCCGAGTTGTAATTCTCGATGCGATTAACTTCTTGCGCGGGAAGAACGGCTAGTAGATGAAATTTAGCTTTGCCGTTTGCTTCAAAGTCTGATTTCTCCTTCTTGGTCCACGACTCTATTTCTTTATCCTTGCCGTTGCTGCCTTTAGGAACTGAAAAACCATTTTTCATAATTATTAGCAATTCAATATCAGTTTTAAAAAATACCTGCATTCGGCGCTTCCACATCGCGAACTCCCCCTCAAATTTTGGCGAGTAGATTACAGCTCCAACCATTTTTCTTGAAATTGCTGCAGTCGGCGATTAGTCCTTCTGCGGCGACCTTGGCTCTGATACCACTTGTTGGATCGGGTTGGACCGGCTAGAGGGGGGTGAATAGACGGGGAAAAAAATTATGAAAGTGGAGGCACTCGTCTTTAAAAAAGAACTTGGTCGCAAATGAGAACGTTGCTTCCAAGGCAGTGGACACTCAATAAAAATCTCCTTGTAGCGGAGAAGCCTTACAAAAATAGCACGCTAGAGATTTTACAAGAATGAATAAAATGATTGATTTCTAAAGCAAAACCTCTAAGTCTATTTATAGCCTAAGAGAATAAATCTGGATTGTTGATTGTTGATCACTTTTCTCTTGGCCGTTGATCCATGGATGTAATCTGGATGGTTGATCTTGGATGGGATTAAACTGCATCCATTGGATTTGATTAAAGGATAATGTAACATTATCCTTTAAGTTTAATTGTTTTAATTAAAACTTTATCTTTCCTCGAGATGGCTGTTGGAATCTCCATGTCGCTGTTGTAATCTCTAAGTAGTAATATCGGCAACATTTTACTACCATCGCCCTTTAGTCCAAATGGTAAGTGGGTTAGTGTGTGTTGTTGAGGTCTCGGGTTCGATCCTTCGTGGCATCAAATAATTTTCTCTTTTCTTTTGGGCGCTTGGACTAGTCTTTTTGATTTTTCGTCTTCTGGGTGATTTCCGGCCAACTGGAGTTAGGCTCACCCGAACCCGACTCCGGCCTTTCGCCCCTCGAGCGTCCTTCCTCCCGGCTTCTCGTCCCTCGGACACCGCGCACGTCCTTCTCGCTCCACCGGTGTACTCTTCCGCAGCATCCGCGTCCCTCGGATTGTACCGAGCCCGTCGGCTCACTTCCCCGCACAATCCTTCTCGTCCGCTACGTCTTACACTCGACTTCCTCCGTACCTAAGCTCCTGCACACTTAGCAGAGGGATTAAAACCAACAGGACCTAACCTAACTTGGTTGATCACATCAAAATCAACTAGGGCACCAACAATATCGACAATACCGAATCCTAACCCAACCCAACCCAACATGTGCTATGTTTTGAGATTCTTTTTTTCAATCCGCGGGTCAACTTAAGCCGGAATAAAATTTAGTCCCGACGAGGCTAGGGCCCACGACCTTCAGCTTATAAGGCCAACACTGTAACCTAAATAATTAATTTAATTATAGAAAAATAAAAAATGTTAAGAGTAGGATTTGAACCCAAAACAATCCACATTTTCATTAACATTAGCATCGACAATATTGGAACTCAATCGGTACTATATTTTGAGATGCGAGCCAACTCAAGCTTGCCTCATAAGACCAACGCCGTAACCAACTTAGCTACGGGACCATTTTTTTTATTTTACGCTATGTTTTGAGTTTTTTTTTTCATTCCGTGGGTGTTGGCCAGAAAAAAATTTAGTCTCAACGGGGCTTGAAGCCACAATCTTTAGCTCATAATACCAACACTCTAACCTAAATAATTAATTTAATTATAAAATAATAAAAAATGTCCTAAATAATTAATTTAATTATAAAATAATAAAAAATGTTAAGAGTGAGATTTGAACTCAACACAATCCATATTTTCATTGACAAATATCGAAACCCAACTCGTGCTATATTTTGAGAAGCAGGCTAACTCAAGCCGGAAAAAACACTTGGTCCCAGCGAGGCTCGGACTCGCGACCTTCAACACAATCCATATTTTCATTGACAAATATCGAAACCCAACTCGTGCTATATTTTGAGAAGCAGGCTAACTCAAGCCGGAAAAAACACTTGGTCCCAACGAGGCTCGGACTCGCGACCTTCGACTCATAAGACCAACGCTCTAACCAACTGAGCTACGAGACCACTTTTTTAAATTTGAATGTTTTAAAATATATATAAATAATTAATTTAATTATAGTACAATAAAAAATATTGAGAGTGAGATTTGAACCTAACCTAACTTTAGTATTGACAATATCGATAGCATCGACAATATCAGAACACAACCGGTGCTATATTTTGAGACGTGAGCTAACTCAAGCTGAAAAAAAAATTTGGTCCCACTGGGACTCGGACTCGTGACCTTCGGCTCATATCGACAATATCAGAACCTAACCCAACCCAACCCAACTCAACTCAACCCGTGCTATGTTTTGAGATTTTTTTTTTTTTCACGTCGCGGGCCAACTTAAGCTGAAAAAAATTTAGTCCTGACAGGGTTCAAACCCACGACCTTCAACCAACATTCTAAACTAAATAATTAATTTAATTATACAACAATAAAAAAAATGTTAAGAGTGGGACTTGCACCCAACACAATATATTAGCGTCAACAATATTGAAATATATCTTCAGATGCGAGCCAACTCAAGCCGAAAAAAATTTGGTCCAGATGGGTCTCGGACCTCGCTTCATAAAACCAATGCTTCAATCAACTGAGCTACGGGATCACTTTTTGTTGGTGCATGCAGCACCTAAGTCGAATCTAGGTTTTGATAATGGCAAAGGGTTAAAAAGTTAAGATGTCTTTTTGGTTTAATATGTTCACTAAAGTGTACAGGAAAGAAGCCCTAGGTACACTAGGCAAGAAGTCCTGGTCGAGGACTGAGCACGAAGCCCTGGCAAGGAGCTGGGCACCGAAGTCCTGCTCGGAAGGTAGGCACGAAGTCCTGGTCGTGGACTGGGCACGAAGCCCTGGAAAGAAGCTGGGCACCGAAGACCTGCTCAGAAGGTGGGCACGAAGACCTGGTCAGGTACATCGGGCAAAAGTCCAACCGGAAGAGCCAGTTGGCAAAAGGTAAACTCTCCTGAGAGGAGTAGGTGAGGACGCGTTCTCCGTCGAGGGAACAGTAGGCGTCAACTCGACCTAGGGCTCCATTTGGGAGACCCGAAGTCAGAACCAAGACAGCTAAGGCTGTATACATCTAACACTTCTTGCCTTGTTTGTTGTGGAACTAACCTTGGATGCAGGGACCAAAGGAACGAGTTTCTGCAGCTCAGAACGCCCCAAAGGAGAAGGGCAGCAGCTGGGGTAGGCGCCCGGGAGGTCCCGGGTGCCCAAGGTCAAAGCCACACGAGCAGTTGAGCAAAGACAGCTTCGGAAGCACACTGGGCCAGGCGCCCTCAAGCTCCTGGGCGCGCCTAGTGTCCGGGGCGCCCTGGGTCCAAGCCAACGAAGCGATCGAAGTTAATCCAACCAAGAAGCCAGGAGACTAATTCAACCGGGGCGCCCCCAGTGTCCCGGGCGCCCTCGTCAGCTCCGAGCCCCGATTTTGGAGGGATAAGCTCTGACCGAGCTTCGGATGAGAGTTCTCGGATCCGAAGGCACATGTCAGGCGCCCCCAGGAGCAGTATAAAAGGGGTTCGACCCCCAAGGCTTCGACATCAACTTTCAAACGCCTCTACGCTCTTCGACTCAGGCACTCTGCTCCAGAAACCTCATATCTCGAGATTCTAAGCGCCGACGATGACCCTCCGCACCAAAGTACGATCCACACCAGGCGTCGATCATGAAGAGTAAAGCTGTTCTTTTTACTGCACTATAATTGTACAATTCTTTGTAAAACTTTGCGCAATATAGAATTGCCCGCAGTAAACGGTCAAGGACCGTGGGCCTTGGAGTAGGAGCCGACCGCGACTCCGAACCAAGTAAAATCCTTGTGTTCTGTGCGTTTTGTTTTAATTTTCAATTGTGCATTCTCTTTTCTAATCCGAAATATTTTCACGATATTCACCCCCCCTCTATCGTGTTTTCTCGATCCAACACTTTTTTCTGTGCTATGTTTTGAAAAAAAATT
Organism: Boesenbergia rotunda; assembly: GCA_024364735.1. Taxonomy (NCBI): domain Eukaryota; kingdom Viridiplantae; phylum Streptophyta; class Magnoliopsida; order Zingiberales; family Zingiberaceae; genus Boesenbergia; species Boesenbergia rotunda. The sequence continues at coordinate 408,072 of JAGFNQ010003698.1, read as the reverse complement.
TCTATCCGTGGCCCAACTTAAGTCGAAAAAATTTAGTCGCGACGGGGCTCGAACCCGCAACCTTCGCATAAGACCAACACTCTATCTTAAATAAGTAATTTAATTATAAAAATTATAAAAAAAAGAGTTAAGAGTGAGATTTGAACCCAACACAATCCCTATTTTCATTAACTTTAACATCGACAATATCGAAACCCAGGTGCTCCAGCATATTTTACAAAAATGTTTACCTTGGGGATATGGTACAGTGAAAGGGTGACTAGTTGTTATCTCAGGTATCCACGGTTGAATCCCCAACTACGACGTATTTTACAATAATTTTTCTTCCAAATTGGACATGAACCCTGGGACGCTGGGCTTCTGGTCCGCCCATCGCGAGTATTTTTCGATTTACCTTGACGGTCGATGGAAACTTCCGTGGGGCCGGACCGGTCGCCTGAGGTTGGAAAAACTTCGTTAATCATTTTTTTGAGACGCAAGCCAACTCCAGTTGGAAAAAATTTTAGTCTCGGTGGGATCGGACCCGCAACTTTCGACTCATAAGATAAATGCTCTAAACAACTAAGCTACGGGACCACTTTTTTTTTGAATGTTTTAAAATATATATAAATAATTGATTTAATTATACAGCAATAAAAAATATTGAGAGTGGGATTTGAACCTAACCTAACTTTAGTATTAACAATATCGATAGCATCGACAATATCGGAACTCAACCGGTGCTATATTTGTAGACGCGAACCAATTCAAGCCAAAAAAAATTTGGTCCCGACAGTGTTCGGACTCACGACCTTCGGTTCATATCGGCAATATCAAAACCCAACCCAACCCAACCCAACTTGTGCTATGTTTTGAATTTTTTTTAATCCGTGGGTAGACTCATAAGACCAACACTCTAACCTAATAACTAATTTAATTATAGAACAATAAAAAATGTTAAGAGTGGGATTTGAACCCAACACAATCTATATTTTCATTAATTTTAACATCGACAATATCGAAATCCAACCGGTGCTATATTTTGATGCACGAGACAACACAATCCGGAAAAAAGAATTTGGTCCCAACGAGGCTCTGACCCGCGACCTTCACCTCATACTTTTTTAATTCAGAAAATTACATTCCGGTACCCTATAGTTTCGAGAAAATACATCGTAGTCCTCATAGTTTAAAAAAATTACATCGAAGACCCAAGAAGTTAAAATTTGTATCAACCTGGTCCTTATAGTTTGGACAAAATATAATCTGATCCTCATACTTTCAAAAAATTACATCGTAGTCCTTATACTTTCAAAAAACTACTTTCCAGTCCTTATACTTTTAGTAAGCTAATTCTCGGTCCTTATATTTTCATAAAACTCAATCATAGTTGATATGCTCAAAATTGTATATTAAATCTTCGATTGATTTCTCCAATTTTGGGGAAGATTGGATATATAATTTTGATAATTTTTAGTCAATTTTACAAACTAGTAGTAATATGATATTTATAGAATATTTTTCACAAATTTGAAAATCATGATTAACCTATGCATATACATAGTTATAGTATTCCACGCATTCTAAGTAAACTGATAGAACCATAATATTCCAATTCAACCCCTAAACAATAACATCATCAATCTAAGTATAAAGATAGCCAACAAAAATCAGATTCAACAACAACAAACTATATAATATGGTGTTCAAATTGAAGTTCATTGGTGGAAAATTATATTCCTCGTTCCTCTTTATTTTCATGTTCTTTGATCAATAACCATGCTTAATCCTCCATTTTCTCTTACCATTTACGTAGCAATTATCGCCGTCTACTATATCTACGACAACACACTTCAACCTTAAAATTCATGAGTGTTACAACAATTATACAACCTACTTAGATTTTCTGAAATTTTGATTTCAAAATAGTTGTCTTTCTACCACAAATACAGGAGATGTTTTCAAATCGCAAGTTATTTATTGTGATGTTATGTAGGGATCGCAATATAGTTTTCAAATCGCAAGTTTACAATAATATTATTCAAGCATCTGGATCATGATTGAGTTTTCTGAAAATATGAGGACCGCAATTTAGATTTCTGAAAGTATAAGGACTGGAATGTAATTTTCTAAAAATATAACGTGCGCGATGTAATTTTCTGAAAGTATGAGGATCGTGATGTATTTTCTCTAAACTATAGGGTCCGAGTTGCTACAAATTTTAACTTCTAGGGACCGCGATATAATTTTTCGAAACTACGAGGATCGGAATATATTTTCTCTAAACTAAAGGGTTTCGTAATGTAATTTTTTCTTTTTAATTTTTTAAAAAATATATAAATAATTCATTTAATTATAGAGCATTAAAAAATGTTGAGAGTGAGATTTAAATCTATCCTAATTCCTAACTTTAGTATCCACAATATTGAAACCCAACTCATATTTTGAGATGAACCCACGCCCTTTCGGATCAGAACCTTAATCTGGCACCTTAGACCAACTCGGCCATCTCAACATAACGATAAATTTATAAATGAATTTTTTTATTTATAATATTTATTTATTTTTTTCTCTATATATTTACGAAAAAATTATTTCTTGTGGATCTGACACTTAATGGGAAATTCATTGTTTTAAGAATTAATTTTAATAACTTTTTATATTTTAATTATATAACGTCTTTTAAAAAGATCATAATTGAACTTTTTATATAGGCAGATGGAATTTAAAAGTTGATTCGGTTAATTTGATTTTCAATTTTTTTTAAATTTATTTTATTTTACATTAATTCGGTTTTAAATTTTATAATTCTATTAAATTAAATAAGAATATTAATTTAATTATTTTTATATAAATATATAATTAATTAAATTATTTGAAAATTAAATTAATTGATAAAATATTAATTCGGTTGATTTAATATTTCTGATTTTCAATTTATTCAATTAATCGGATCGATTTAATCGAATGCTCCGTCTTAGTTTTATGTATGATAGGGGATAGAATTAATTAATTATGCGTCATGTAACGAACAATTTCACATATGATTTAACTATCAAATGTTGAATCAATTAGTAGATAAATTTGGAGTGATTGATTTGACCTATACAAATTTTTTATGAGTCACTAGGATAAATTGAAAAGTACTCACGATGGACAGTCTAAAAGCCAGCGTCCAAGGGTTCGTATCCCATTTCGAGAAATTTTTTTATAAAATACGTCATAGCAAGAGATTGAATCGTGGATGTCTAGAATAACGACTAGTCAGAACATGTGTTATAAAAGTTGAAAAAAAAATATAACATATGTTTAATCTAACATCTATTACCTTAGGAATCTCAACTATGCAAAGGGAAAAATATTTTCCTTCCATAGAATGATAAACGTGAGGAGAGGGTTGAACCAGACGACCTAAGTGAGCCAATTTACACACTGAATAATATAGTGTGATGTCCAATTATTTATCCCAAAATTAATGGTCTCGCAAGGTTTAGATACCCAACAAAAAAAAATGAGAAAGAAATAACATATTTTTAATTTAATTTATAATCAATTATAAAAATATTTAATTTATAAAAGTTCATAGAGAATATACTGAATCTATATACTACATGATGGCTTAAATATAATTGTAGAGTGAATTATGCCAAATAAAATTGAATGAATAATTGTTTTAAAAATAAATGATTTAAATATACTACGAACTATTCAACTATTTTACTTCTAAAAATTTTCGTTGCGTTGGAGTAAAATATTTTTTTATAATTTATTTGTCTAAAATAAATGTTATTTTAATCCACACAATTTCAAATAATAGAATGAAATACTTTACAATTATACCCTTCTAAATAATAATTTCTTCAGTCGACTTTAATTTAGGGGTCAAAATGAAATTAATACCATTTAAGATCTTTACTTATTTTTGAATTCCGGATTTGCCCAAATCAAAAGAAGCTCCTTTCTCTCTCTCTCGTTGGGAGGATTTGGTCCGCTCGAGTTCCGGCGGTTTCGGGTGCCTCTTTCGATGCCTTCCTCCTCGCCTTCCTTCTTCTCCATCCTCCTCGATCTCCTATTGCACTTCATCTCAATCCCCTAGTGCCCATGAGTCCCAAGGCGGATTCCGCGCCGGAAGGCGAAGCCGGGGTGGTCGAGCGAAGGAAGAAGTCCAAGAAACCCAAATGTACGTCTTTTGTTGATGTAATCCTTGTTTGTTTCTGTAGGTTGATCGGATATTGCTATCTATGTAACGAGGTTCGAGGAAGATATTTCTTTCCAAGAAGTTGCATTTTCACTTGGATAATTATGTTCTGTTTCAGTCTGTCACAGATTGAAACTGGTTGTTCTAGTGTGAATTGGATCATGGATATGCATCTTGGTTATCTGTGTTCTGAGATTTAGGTATTTTATGTGGTATGGGACGATTTCCTTGGCGCCAAGTAAGAAAAATTTTCTAGTGGTTTGGCATTGGATTGATGTCAAAGTGCTTTGTGTGAAAATGTTTAAGATAAAGTGCTTTATCATGCCTGAAAAGTTAAAGTTATATCAAAGTTGAATCACATTAGTCACATTTGTTCATTTTAAGAGCGCGTATGTTGAAACTAGAGATCGACCTTTCTTTCATACCTTCTCTTCATGTTTGATTGACATTGAATGTTTTCCAAATTCAAGATTCAAGATTTACGCAACAAGAGCTTCCTGCTTGCAAACCTTTATTAACTCCAACTATTGTAAGTAAGCATGCTGGTTTCACAAAATTTAAATTGAAAGGTAGAGAAGTGCTTTTGAATATCTAGATTTTCTCTTTCCTTCTTTCAGGTAATATCAACATTTTCTCTCATTGGAATTCTCTTCATCCCAATTGGACTAGCTTCTTTGTCTGCATCGGATATTGTAATTTTTCTCGTCTGTTTTACTTCAGACCTCAAAGAATTGTTGTTAATCTTGCTTGTTTGAGATGTAGGTGGTTGAAATTGTGTATAGATATGACACAGAATGCATTCCGCAGCAGTCACAGAATGACAAACTTGCATTCATCCAAAGCAGTGAGACTGACAAAACTTGCTCAACTACTTTGACCGTAAGTGGATCGGTTTGTGATATAATTTAGTTTTATTCTCTCTTTTTTGTGCGAGAACTTGTACCAATTGATCATTAATTCATATTTCAGGTGCCTAAAAACATGAAGGCTCCTGTTTATATTTACTATGAGCTTGACAACTTCTATCAGAACCACCGCAGGTTAATGCTTCTATTTATTGGAATTTTCTGCAACATTGTATTGACTAATATGTGCGTATTTTGGTTAATTAAAGGGGTCCATGATTTGGACCAAGGATGCATTTTGACTAATTGCTCCTGTCTTTCTTTTTTTTATTTGTAAATATCTGCAACTTCTAATTAACTATCGATCTACCCCTAACGTGTAAGTACATATTTATACTTGTATTGACTTATATTTTCATGTTATCATCTACATTTTCAAATTTAGCATCATCAATTAAAGGTTGTTGTATATGAAACGAATTTTGTTTATTTTCATAAGCATGAAGCTCTCATCAGTCGTCTGTCTGCCAATCACTTTAAAAATGTTGTCGAAGTTCATAAAACTCAGTTTATATGCGATCATATTAGCTATTCATCTCGTACTCTCACTTTTGATTTGCATGTTGCATATGCCTAAAGTCTATATTCTAGCGCGAATAGAACGTGCAGCACTTAGAATGTCTCTTCAACCTACAATGCTGTCTCTGTTTTTTTTCTTCCTTATTGCTTATTCAAATGTGATATAGATATGTTAAAAGCCGAAACGATAAGCAACTAAGAAGTATGGCATATGAACAAGAAACTACTAATTGCGCACCTGAAGCCACAACTGCCGATGGGTCTCCCATTGTTCCTTGTGGCCTCATTGCTTGGAGCTTATTCAATGACACATACTCATTTGCAATACAAAACAAAGTCATTGAGGTGAACAAGAAAAACATAGCCTGGCAAAGTGACAAAAATAACAAATTTGGAAGTGATGTTTATCCCAAGAACTTCCAGCAGGGAGCTCTCATAGGAGGTGCCAAGCTCAACGAAAGCATACCCGTAAGTGCAATTCTTTCCTCAATTTCCTTTTGTTTTGTTTATTGAATGCCGTAGTGATAGTTGTAATAAAACTCGCAGTTAAGTGAGCAAGAAGATCTCATTGTTTGGATGAGAACAGCTGCCCTCCCACAATTCAGAAAACTATATGGGCGAATCGAGACAGATCTTGCAGCTAACGAGCAAATCTCGGTGACAATAGAGAACAACTATAACACCTACAGCTTCGACGGGGAGAAAAAGTTGGTGCTTTCAACTACCTCCTGGATAGGTGGGAAGAATGATTTTCTTGGTGTTGCCTATCTCACAGTAGGCAGCCTTTGCCTATTTCTTGCGCTGGCCTTCATAGTTCTTTATCTGCTCAAACCGCGGTAAGTTTTATCAATGGGCAAAAATTTAAGTTAACAAAGGTTTGAATTGAAAGTGATCAACCTGTTGAGTCGTAGTATCACACTAACAGGAACTCATTCGTGTTAATGTGCATTATGTTCTTCCAGGACTCTTGGAGATCCTTCATATTTATCCTGGAACATGAACCCTGATGGACATTAGTAAACATTCAGCTCCAGTTGCATTCCTAAGTTGGTATGATCCTGGAACAAGAACCCTTATCCATGTCTATTCATGTATATAAGATTTAGAAATGCACACGCTGGTTTTCTTCATGATTTTGGCACATTCAATGGAAATATTGTGTTTGAAATGATCTTGATCAGTGGAACTTGTTGCGAGCATGAATCTACTATCATAAACATTCCGGCACTTTGCTTTATTTGTAAGCAAACAATCTACTTCAGAAGTAAACTTAAAGGATTCCACAATTTTCACCAAGCAGTCATGACAAAAAAATAAAATAAAATCAACGATCTCTGACCTTGCAAAGGCAAAACAATAATGAGTTGTTGGATTGTAAAATCTGAATACCTGGTATAAAATAAATAAATAATAATAATAATGCACGAAGGCGGAAATTTACATAGACACTGTATTTACAAACTCTATTAAAGCCATGAGCATATGGATGTTGTACTGGGAAGCTAAGGGAGTGTTTGGTTTACTCCATTTTTTATTTTCATTTTTCAGAAAATCGGGGGCGTTTGGTTTGTGTCATTTTCCATTTTCATTTTCCAGAAAATCGCATTTTCTAGTTTTCTGAAAAATGACTTTTTTTCATTCTCCAGTTTTCCAGAAAACGCTATGTTTTTTTCTGGAAAACGAAGCTGGAAAATACAAACCAAACATGTTTTCCAGAAAACCATATTTTCTACATAAAATGAAAATGGAAAACAGACTGAAAAATACAAACCAAATGCCAATTTTCTCATTTTCTGAAAAATGATTTTCTTTCATTATCTAATTTTTCAGAAAACGTTATATCTTTTTCTGGAAAACAAGGTTGGAAAATGCAAACCAAATATGTTTTTTAGAAAATCACATTTTCTACAGAAAATGAAAATGGAAAACAAGTCCACCAAACACCCTAAGCAACCTGTGTGCATCTTTTGGTGCTTCTTCTGCAACCCAATGGCTAATTGATCACCATGCAAGCTGATTAGAGACCTCAAATCATTGACAAATTACAATCCTCTTTTCTAAAGAACTGAGAATAAATAGATCAATATCAGAGTTGCAAATAGAATCTAATGGAGCAAGCAACCTCCCATGTTTTTTGGTCAACGATTTGTTTACATCATACAAACCTTTTATCTTTGGACATCTTATTTCCCCATCTTAGTGAAAATGCTGGAAAAGTTTGGTAGCTTGCTTGTCAACATGCTTCAGTACCCGCTCTGCAATCTGCCTCGTCCTAGAGTCCCCATGTCAGAATGCTTCAACCAATGCAGTGCCAACATTTTGATCCCCTGAAATCTCATAAGCTATCTCTTCTTTCCTCAAGATCCTCTCGACCGCCCACACAGCTTGCTGTGCGGTTCTCGCGTAATATGTCTAGGATTGGTCTAATTCCTTCTGCAGCGTCCAAGACAGATACTCCGGCCACCGCGAGTTATGCCTTGTCTGATGCTGGTCACCTTCGCGAAGGCTATCCTGAAGGCTCCTTCATCCAAGAGCCGTCTCGTTAAAACAAAGTCACTCTGATCAGGAAGGACAGCAAGGAGCCCAACAGCATCTGCCTGCTCTTCTGAGATCCCATTGTTCTCTGCAATGACATTAATCAAGCTGCTGAGTTGGCCAGCAGTGCCACGAAGAGCATCAGCTAGCTCTTGGCCCATGAAAGGAGAGATGTTATGCAAGAGCTTTATTGCGGCAACTCGAACATCTCTTTGCGGTGCTTCGACAAACGGAATGATACTAATGGTAGCACCAGAGCTTCTTATGGCAGCAACAATATCAAGAACAGTGGTTGAAGAACTTGTGAGCCCGGCAAGCACCTGAAGAAGTTTGCATTCTATTGCAGGCCCAGCGTTGCTGATAAGATGAAGAAGATTGTGAACAATGTCTTCAGAAACCAAGGTACGGTGATCTTGATCGAGAGGGATTTTCTCAAAATTAGCACCTGAGGACACGATATTGGCAAGAACCGTTGCAGATACCTCTTTCAGCCTCATAGGTAACTGGTTCATGCCTACAGTGAAAAGGTCTTTCACAAGTGGAGGAAGGATGCCAGCATGGATAAGTATCTTTGCACTAGTCTCATAAGATGATATCTGGTTTAGAGCCTTGAAGGCAGCTTCCCCTCGCTTGTTTGCTCCTGCTTCTCATGACTTCAACAAGTATTGAACCAGCTGTCTGGGCAACAAAGACTTTCACATCATTGCTCAAAACAAGCTCCCCAAGATAGGCAGCCATTGAGAGTTGTGTTTCAGGAGACCCTGCAAGATTTGCACACAGTTTAGTTATAGGATCGCCTAGAAAGACACCATCATTATAGTCCAATTAGGATATAGTCTCTTAATTTAACGTCGACAATGCCAATTCAAAGTTTAAATTAGTAATCAGACAAAAACAGCATAACTAGTGCTGCACTTAAACATTATTCTTAGAGGATTACAAGATCAAAGAAGATACACATTAGCAAAAGTGGAACTCTAAAGAACTAAAAACAAATGGGTTAATTGATAAATCTATTTTGTGCTTTAGAGGTCATAAAACTAATGAGATGTTGCAATTGGCTTTATTACAATAGTCATTAATCTGAATGCTGACGTGACACAATAGGGGCGCCCGAGTTTTTGAAGCGCCTGACATGTGGCCTGAAAGTTTATCACTTCGCAACGTCCGCAAATGGCTAGCTGCGGATGACTTTTCATATATAGGGCGCTTGTATGAACTGGGGCGCCCGAGAGCTTAGGGGCGCCCAAGTATACGGGCACCCTAAAGCATACGGGGGCCTGAGTCCAGTTTGGTCAGCACCTTGCTGACCAATCTTCCGACGGGGTCTTCTTGGATGATTTCGGGCCTTCCAGAGTTGGGCTCACTCGAACTCTCCTCCGACCTTCTCCTCGAGCGTGTTTACCCCCGGCTTCTTGTCTCTCAGACATCGTGTGCGTCCTTCTCGTTCCACCGGCGTACTCTTTCGTAGACCTCCACGTCCCTCGGATGCATCGAGCTAGTCGGCTCCATTCCCATACCATCCTTTTTGACCGCTGCGTCTTCCGCTTGACTACTTGCGCTCCTGAACTCTTGCACACTTAGACACAAAGATTAAAATATCACAGGGCCTAACTTGACTCGGTTAACCAATTAAAACCAATCTGGGGTACTTACAATCTCTCTCTTTTTGATGTACATCAACCCGAGATAAGTTAGGGTAAACAAGCATAAAAAAACAAGAATAAAAGGAATAAATAAATGACTAGTAAGTACTATGTTTTTTTTGAAATTTAAGTCTACCCCTTAACTTAATCCAATTTCTCCTACTTTGATCATATTAAAAACATAAAATATGTTAAGGGAAATAATTTTAGAAAATTAATCCAATGTCCAGAATTTTTGAAACTTATTGAGTATATTTCTAACTTAATAATTTGTTTTTAGAAAATCTAATTTTTCAAATTTTGCTCGAAAATTAATTTCTAAAATGTAAAGTCTAATTTTGAAAAAAAAATCAAAAATTTATTTTTATTCAAAAATTTATCAAATTTTTATTTAAGTTAGAATTTTCATAGAATTATCTCCAAAAAAATTGTCAAAGAAAAATAATTTTCTAACATTTTGAAAATTAATTTTGAATTTAATGTTGATAATTTAGAAAAATAATTTTAAATTTTGATTTCGACATCAAATATATTTGAAATTTTTTTTCAAGGCTTATAGGATGATAAATAGATCCCACGAAATCGGATTCAATGAAATTCATTTTTTAAGTATTTTTAAAATGTAAAAGACATTTTCAAATGAAAAATCATAATAAATCCGTTTATCTGTTTAAAATTTCTGAAAAATTTCTATAGATAGAATAAAGCAAATTCTATCATCGAAAAATACTAAACTAATTTTTCTATACGTAATATCTTTAAAAAAATATGAACAAGATCAAATATTTAAAAAAAATAATCTCTACTTGACAGATAAAAAAAAATCTAACAGTTTATGATAGATTTTGTGACTCAATATAAATTTTTGCCAATAGGATTTATTAGAAACTTATATGGAATATATGATTTGAGAATTTTTATATTTTAACCTCTGTGAAATTTAAAATACAAATGTAGTTTTCTAAAATATTTAATTTTTAAAATTTGAAAACAACTTGAATATGAATGGTGGTTTTTCAAATTTTCATTTTCAAATCTCAATTTATCATACATTTCTAATGAGCATGAAGAAGATAATTTTCCTTTTTAAATCTACATTCTTATTTTTCAATTTACACATATATTTTATCATTTGCTTAATATTAAAATATAATTGATCAAGAGAAAAAAGACATATCTCACTTACCATATCCTTTCTGAAACCGGAAGCTCCCCCTTCGTCGTTGCTATCTTCTGACGTGACTCCCATTTCATCGAGGCTTATCTCGGACGAACTTTCACTATCTTCTGGTAGGTACTCAGCCGTTAGTGCTAGTCCGTTAACCTCCTTGGTGTCAGACTCTTCTGAAGATGAGTCAATGTCTATTGAGAAGTCGGATTGTCCTTCCTTCAATTTGTCATGGATTTTCAACATTTTATGCTAGAGGTCTTTAGCAGAATTGTATATTTCGATTTTTTCGATTTCCTCATTTGGTAGTACACTTAGAAGATGGAACTCGGCTTTACCGTTTGCCATAAATTCATTATGTTACTTTTCGGTTCATAGATATTCTTCGAGTTCATTTCTGTTCTTATCAATAGGTACTTCAAAACCAAATTTTATTATTAGTAAAATACTAAAGTCTGTTTTGAAAAATACCTTCATTTTGCGTTCCCAAAACGTAAATTTTGGCGGGTGGATGACCGGTTCGACCATTTTTGTTAATTGTTTCAGATGACGATTAGTCCTTCTAGAGTGTCCTCGCTCTGATACCAATTGAAGGTGATCGTTGGTCGGCAAGAGGGGGGTAAATTACCCCTGAAAATAAAACTTTATCTTTTATTTATCTTAAACAAAGATGTTGATTAATTCACAATATTAATAATATAAAAATGAAACAATATTGAAAAAGAAAAGAAAGAGGCCAGATAATTTACTTGGTTTGCAATTAGGAATGCTGCTAATCCAAGGTAAAATATAGCTTGATTCTCCTGAATAACTCATTTGGGCAGAGAAGCCTCTTACACAATGAGAAAGCTCAGAAATCAAGGAAAACGGAACTGAATTTCGTTTATAGTGAATGAATAATTGGAACTGAGCTCTAGGGCTTATTTATAGCCCCGGAAGAATTTATTCGAATGCTGACATAGCACAATAAGGGCGCTCGAGTGTTTGAGGGCACCACCTAACACGTGGCTTGGAAGTTTATGACTTCACAACGTTCACAAACGACTAGTTGCGGATGACTTGTCATATATAGGGCGCCTGTATGAACTGGGACGCCCGAGAGCTTAGGGGCGCTCGAGTATATGGGTGCCCTAAAGCATACAAGCACCCAAGTCTAGTTTGGTCAGCACCTTGCTAACCAATCTTCCGACGGATCTTCTTGGGTGATTTCGGGCTTTCCAGAGTTGGGCTCACCCAAACCCTTCTCTCACCTTCTCCTCGAGCATGCTCCCCCCCCCCCCCCCCCCCCCGCGCTTCTCATCCCTTGGACGTCGCGCGCGTCCTTCTCGCTCTACCATCGTACTCTTCCGCAATCCTTCGTGTCTCTCGGATGCACTGAGCTCGTCGGCTCGCTTCCCGTGTTATTCTTCTTGACCGCTGCGTCTTTCGCTTGACTACCTGCGCTCCTAAGCTCCTGCACACTTAGACACAGGGATATAAATATCATATGACCTAACTTGACTTGATTGACCACATCAAAATCAACCTAGGATACTTACAGAAATATTTTATTAAATTTGGATATTCACTTTTTTTTATATAATACATTAACTTCCTGATAATTTATCACATCATTATTTTTTATTATTTTTTTTCTTCTTATGTAATATTCACTTTTCACTTCCCATTCTATTTCCTTTATTTTTTTCTCCCAAATTAAATAGTATTTTAATATTTAAGAAATGGATTTCATTTATATGGAATGAATAAGGTTGCTATGCAAATATTTTATTATCATTTTTTTTAAATTTAAGATAAGTTTTATTTTTTTTTTTGGACGATATGAATGTTCTTAGTGGGTTGCTAACAAAAGTTTTCCTAATTTTTTTTCCTGATTTTTTATTTATAAAAAATTTCGGAAGGATAGTGACAGTAATATATATATATATATATATATATATATATATATATATATACTTGCGGATCGCGTGCGCGAACATGGCTGATCGGTCACCGTGACCGATCAGGCAGTTGTCGCGTACGCCGACGGGTTCACCGCTACCTCTAGAGTTCACCGCGCCGACGGATTCACCACTATCCCTAAGGTTCATCGCACCTCCTAAGGTTATAGTTTTATTCGAGGGGCAGTGGCTGAAGGCCGCCGATGGACACGGTAATGCGCACCATGTGTGATCGATCACGCGCCCCCGTTGTGCACGGGATCCGCACAACGCGGTCCGCAGGAGAGCAGAATTAAAGAATTAAACTCCCTACAAAATTGAATTGAAATCAAAGAATTAAAAAACAAAGTTATATAACTCCCCATATACCCCTTAACAAGCTAGCTAGGTTTCATTTTCTCCTTCTCTCTGCCGCCGCTCTAGCCGTCTTCTTTTTTCCGCCGTTCGCTATCACTTCTCTCGCTCCAACCGTCCTCAACATAGTCCTCGGTCGAGCAGCCGTCTATTAACGTCCAGCGACAGCACAGCTCCAGCCATCGAGCATAGTCCTCAGCATCGACGTCGACGTTATCTGACGTTCCTAGGCCGGAGCAGATCGACGCAAATCTAAGCCTCGTGCTCCCTTGAGCGACGATCCAAAACAAACCGTCGGTACTCTTCTTTCTCCTTGACTCGTGAGTTGCGATCTGCGAAACTGCTGTTGGAAACCGGAAGTTAAGCACAGAATGACTGAATTTTGCAGGTAGCAAACTTTCCTTAGAAGCGATATGTTCCAGCTTAGCCGAAGAAACGAGGATAAGTCGAGAATGATTTGGCTTACCCATGGAACTGTAGGAAGAAGTAAACAAAAACATTCTGGTATTTTATTCGTATTTGGCATGGGAGGTATTGGAAAGATAGGTAAGTAAAATATTTTTGTATGTTATATCTCAATTACGGTTTATTAATGATGTTTTTAATATCAAAATTTTCAAATGCACGTAAATTTATTTTCTCTCCAATTTGTTTATGCAATACTTTGTGCTGCTCTGCCCCCACACAACACAAAGCCTTGCTTTACCATGACAGATTTTGGTGGCATAACATGATAGATCATTTGCAAACAAACCGCTATCTTAATTTTTGTTCTTGTAATATCAAGAAAATATGATATTTTACATCCACACTTCTCATCCTTCCCTCTACTTTTTCTCCAAGTAAATAAAGTCTTGAAATTCTTTCCTTGCTAAAATCTCTTACTTTTCTATTGTCCCTAAATCTTCACAGTGAAAAGGTCCATGTTATCTTTCATGTGCTTTCATTTCTCAAATAACTCAATATACTTGGTTTCAAAGGTAGGATAGTAACTATTCCCTCTGGTGAGAAAAACTATGTGAAATGAATGGGTATTTGTGAACTTCAAAGTTGAAAATATTGTTTCTAGGGTTTAGATGGGAAATGCATCCTACAGAGGGGCTCTTTCTAGGCTTTCTTATGGAGGGCTACTTTTTAAAGTTCGATCTGGGCAGACTTTAATCTTAGCTGTTGATAGTCACTCTTTATTAACTATCAATGGTTAGGATCAACCTCGACCAGACGAAATCCTATGGCCTTCTCTATGCGATTGGCATTTTTAGTTGGTTGTCTTGTTGGATGGGAAAGGTTTCGATCAGGAAATCTATATCCCTTAAGAAGCCAATAAAGTATCTATTAAATACGATCAATTAAAAACCGGTAGAATAAATTTCACTTAGCTTACTCGATCGTTGCCTTGTTGCCGGGGACGACAATCCCCACTACTCATCTCCGGTTGGCTCCAGACAGGTACTAGATCTCCTGCGATTCTTTTACCTTCGGGCGTGATTCTTCTTATTCCTTGACCGCTCAATCCTGTTCCGCTGCGGACCGTGCATGCGTGGACCAGTTCATTTTGCTCCCGTGGCATACAGCCGTGTAAGCCCTCACCTCACTGTTCGCATCCCTTCTCTCGCAAAAATCGCCAAAGTAAGCTCTCGCGTCCCTTCTCTCTCGCGACACTCGCCGAAGCAGATCTGTGCTTCAGTTTTGCGTCCCTTCTCTCTCGCGACATAATAGCTGAAGGGGAAGAAGATCCGCAGCTCTCTCTCCCGTCCCTCTCTCTCTCTCTCTCGACACTCGTCGATGGGGAAGAAGATCCGCAGCTCTCTCTCACGCCGAGTCCTCTCCCGGCTCCCCCCTCGCCGAATCAGGTCCTCTGCTCTCTCTCGCGCCGACTCGCCCCTCGCCTCCCCCTTACGACCCTAATCCTAACCCTAACATTTCCTACATTTTTGTTGTAGAAAATTGGTCCGGCCCTAACCCTAACCCTGCGGCGTTGTCTCTGGAAATCGATCTCCTCCCCCTCTTTTCTCTTCCATTAATTTCCTTTCATATCCTTTCCCTTTCTTTCCCATCAACTGAAGCACAGACTAATGCTAACTACGTTCCTGGGTCCTTTAGTTTACAATTGATGAATTTCTGGATAGTGGATAATTTAACATAAAACCTTGATTCTAGTTGTAGCAGACAGCTTTTGTGATTATTTCAATTTCAGTCACTTGAGTTATAACTTGGTTGTTGCAGAATAGGATAGCACAATTAAAAATTAACTTTAGACGATAAATGATGTGGAGAGTTGGGATACATATGCACTTTTTTTTTCTGAATCACTATGTCAGTTTCTGAAATTTGTTGTGACTGTGGTTGTGCTAAATTTAGCTTGTTCTTGCATGAGGATCGGTAGTGCTTCAATAATGTTAGGGATGGCAATTTTCCCTACGGATTTGGATATCCGCGGGGAAAATCCGAAACGGGGCGGGTTTGGGGAAGTACTATCGGGTTTGGATTCGGATTCGATGATTTTTAAAAATCCCCGAAACAGATTGTGGCGGATATGGGGATGCTATCCCCATCCCCGAACCCGCCCCGATATATTTAAGAATAATAAAATATTAATAATTATTAAAATAATTTCAATAATATTAATATTAAAGGTTTGTCCGTTTGTGAAACCCTAATCATCTCACTCGCCGCCTCCCAAGTCCCACAGCTCCCACCATTGCGATTCTCTAATCTCTTCGACTCTTCTCTGCTCCGGTGCTCCCAGTCGCCGTCGGCCGTTCCCAGCCGTCTTCAAGACTTCAACTCTTCTCTTCTCTGCTCCCAGTCGCTGTCTTCTCTGCTCCCAGTTGCCGTCTTCTCTGCTCCGAGTCGTCGCTCCCAGCCGCCACTCGCTCACTCGTCGCTGCAGAAGAACTTGGCTGCAGGCTGCGTGCACTTGGTGAATGGTGAGTGATGAAAAGTTCCTCTTTTTTTTGATCGATCGATTTTTTCGCTCTGTCAGCCTGTCTCCCGAGCCGCCTGCCTTTGGCGGCCTAGATTGGCAAGTCACTTCTTCACAAAATCACATTGGAGTTTTAGCTCGACAATATTACTGCCTTCCACCAATGACGACTAGAATCTCGATGCCATCTATGTGAGATTGGTTGACAATTGCTTTAATCCCACAACTTGGCTTTTGTGAGATTGGGAATTGGAAGAAGCTCAGTTATCAATTACTTTTTGTGGGCTTGAAATACTAGCAGTAGTAAAAAAAGGGAGGAAAGGTATAGCGAGCAAACAAAAAGAAAAATAAGTTGTTTAAGTGGTGAGTTCATCTTTGGATATAATACAAGCTCGGGATTCACTAAACCTTACTGTTGCAAGAGGAATTTAAAAATTCCTAGATGGTGCAAAATATCATATGCAACTCATCTCATCAAACGATACATTTTTAATATCAACAAAGTTTGTATGATTTTGATAAATTTACAACCGCTTTTTCTAAAACTTGATTGTGTTTGTTTCGTCAGTTAATTTGAATTTCCTGAATTTAATTAGCATTCTTCATTTTTTGCATTTTAAATTGCTTATCATTTATCCTTTTCCGTGCATTTTATTCAGTTTCTCACGTTGCTTTAATTTACCATTATCATTATTTATTAATACTTGGATCAATACGATGAGAGGAACTGCTCCTGCATCTTCCATTTTCAAATCTTGATTGTGGTCTATGTTGGTCACTTCTGAAATAGCTTTCGATTCAGCATCATAGATGGTGTATGGTTTCCTTTGCTGTGCATATGTATGGATTTGCTTGTGGTTTCACTCATCAAAGCTTAACTTCCATTGTCAATTGACTACGGTTAAACAGATAGATAATGTATGTATGGATTTGCTTTTCATTATTATAATTTATGCATTTTGATATAATGATATATTATCTCAGATGGAAATGAATGATAAAGAGGTTGAGGATGCTATGCAAAATGCTCCAACTATGGGAAGTCAAACACTTGGATTGACAACATCACAGTCCCAAGATGAGAGTTTCAATCGATGCAAACGAAACACCTCCAAATGAGAATTTAGATGCTGAAAGTAAGGGATCAGAGGGTGGAAATAAAAGAAAATTTAGATCTCCTGCATGGGATCATTTCGAGAAAAAGCTAATTGGAGGAAAATGGAAAGCAGTTTGCAAAGATTGTAAGAAGTCCTTAGGTGGTGAAAGTAAGTATGGTACAAGTCATTTACTTGACCACATCAAATCATGTTTGTTCAAAAACACAGACGACCATAAAACAATTAATATTGCAACCAACAAATTCCGATGATGGAGCAACAATGCTTGGGACATATCATTTCAACCAAGATCATGGGAGGGCAGAGCTTGCCAATATGATTACATTGCATGAGTATCCTTTATCGATGGTTGATCATGTGGGATTTAGAAGGTACTCTTATTCCTTACAACCTTTATTTAAAGTTGTTTCTCGAAACACAATCAAAAACGACATCATGAAGATATTTGAGTATCAAAGAGATCAAACAATGAAATTATTAGACTCAAATGCTAGTCGGATTGTATTGACAACTGATATGTGGACATCAAGTAATTAGAAAAGAGGATTTATGGCCATCACTTCACATTTCATCGATGTTTCATGGAAATTACAAAGTCGCCTTGTGAGGTAAAATTTGTTCAGCTCTTTAATGTTATATTTGTAATTACCATTAAAATATTACTATTATTATTAAAATTTATTCTATTTGTTTTGTTACTAGGTTTGTATATGTGCCATGTCCGCATACTGCTGAGGTCCTTGCAAATGTCTTTGTCGATTGCCTCTTGGATTGGAACTTGGATCGTAAGTTATCTACTTTAACTGTTGATAATTGCACAACTAATGATGCAATGATTGATCTTATTCTAGACAAACTTCCTCCAAGTTCAATAATTTTAGAAGGAAAGTTATTTCACATGCGGTGATGTGCCCATATTTTAAATTTGGTTGTGAGGGATGGGTTAGACTTAATTAGTGATAGTATTGAAGTTATTCGTTATAGTGTTGGATTTTGGACAGCAACGCCATAAAGAGATGAAAAATTTGTTGAAACAGCTCGACATTTGAAGGTTCCTAGCACTAAAAAATTGGAACTTGATTGCAAAACACGGTGGAACTCTACATATTTAATGCTTAACACCGCATTGGAATATAAAGATGTGTTTGCTCGTTTGAAGCAACGTGAGACTTTATATAAAAGAGTTCCCACAGAAGAAGATTGGTCAAAAGTGAGACAGATTTCTTCTAGATTAGAAATATTTTATGATGCCACAGAGTTATTTTCAGGGACTAAATATCCCACTATAAATCTTTTCTTCTCAACTATTTGCGATATTAAGTTGGCAATTAGTGATTGGATTCTTTCAGATGATAGCGTGGTGAAAACAATGACAACAAATATGAAAGTAAAGTTTGAAAAGTATTGGGATGTGATGAATTGTTTGTTGGCAATTGGGAGCATTTTAGATCCAAGGTATAAGATGAAGACAATTCAGTTCTATTATCCTCTTGTTTATGGTGATTTGTCTTCATTTGAGATTCAAAAAATAAACTACAAGTTATGTGACATGGTTGAAGAGTATAAGAAGAAATCTAAACAATCTCAGGAAGTGAAAGTTTCACAATATTCATCTTCAAGGCCTCCACTTCCTAAATGTAGTAGTTATGCCAATAAATTTGAGATGTTTATGGATTCTAATATTAGTATTGAAAATGAAAAGTCGGACTTGGATTATTATTTAGAAGAGTCACTCTTGCCAAGAAATACAAGTGACTTTGATATCTTATGTTGGTGGAAGACAAATGAGATCAAATATCCCATCTTGCATGATATTGCTAAGGATGTGTTGGCCATTCCTGTGACAACTGTTGCTTCTGAATCAACATTCAGTACTAGTAGTAGAGTTTTAAGTGCTCACCGTAGTAGGCTTCATCCTAAAACTGTGGAGGCTTTGATGTGTGCTCGAGATTGGTTATGGAGTGAAATTCAAGGTACTAAAAAGTTTCAAATGAAGCGATATCAAATATTTCATTCTTTTCATTTGTAATATACTAATATTTGTTATTTGTTTTGTCTTAATTATTAGATTCTACAATTTCAAATGGTCAAAAGTTCGATAATAATTTTGATATAGAGGTAAGTAATAAGTTGTTTTCGTTATTGTATTAAAGTGTTTTAAGTTTATCTATATATTTTTTTCCTGTATGCCTTAATATCTTGTAGGAGTTGGAGTCATACTCATGCATGGGATCTCCCTCTATCTCTTAATTATCTGATGGGGAAGTTGCGTAAACCATTTCAATCTCTGCATTTCCAGGCAGAAAGGCAAGAAGAGTTATTTTTTGTGATGGATTTGATATGTAAAAGAAATCATGATTGTGATGAGTTTGATACTTTGATATGTGATGAGTTTGAGAACATGTGATCCTAAATATATGTTAATCTCTGCTGCAGAACTTTATACTCATTGCTGCAGAACTTTTTTGTGATGAGTTTGCCGTAGAACTTGATATGTGATGCAGAACTTTTTTGTGATGAGTTTGCTGCAGAAGTGCAGAACTTGATATGTGATGAGTTTGCTGCTGAGTTTTTTTGTGACTATATTGATGTTATACTAATCTCTTCCTTGACTCTTGAGTTGAAGCGATATCCACTTTTTTGTGACAATTCAGTTTGCTTAATTTATGATTGTTTAATTGTTATTATCATATTTCACTAGAATGCTAATTAAAATTTTTTGCATTATATTTTTAATGATTATAATATTGTCTCTGTATGTCTTCATTAATTTGATTTGCATTAGGCTAAAGAAAAAAAATGGGAATGAGGAAAAAAATGGATATTTCAAGTGGGGACGGGGACGGAGATGGAGATTTACTCCTCATGGGTCCGGGGACGGGGATTCCCCGATTAAGTAGATGCGGAGATGAGGACGAGGACGGGGATGGAGATTTATTTCGGGGACGGGGACGGGGACGGGGATGGGGACGTCAAACCCGTCCTCGACCCGTCCCATTGCCATCCCTAAATAATGTAGTGGATAATTTAGTGACAGATGCATGGGCTAATCTTGTAAACTAAAGGACCTAGGAACGTAGTTAGGCTTGGCTTGCACAACCCTGGTAGTCATTGAATCTTATGCATACCGCCTCCGTTTGCCTCAACAACCATTTCATTGAATCTTATGCTTACCTCCTGCATCTCCTCCTGATTGATGAGATGAACTACAGTCTCCCTTGTGATGTGCTCAGTTGAAAGAGGGGTCTCATTTCAATTGGTATGCGCACTTCTATTAGCAATTAAATAAAACAACGAAACATTTCATTCCACTTATTCGATTTTTATGTATTCCAGATCAAATGAGGGATTTCATAGTCTAACATGAAATAGTAGATGCTGAAACAGTACCAGTAGTACAATTTAATTTCAGTATACATGTTTATTGAGGTTATAGCAATGCAAGTTTTTTTATTTGTATTTTCATGATCCAGATATCCGGTAGTACAATTTAATTATTCCTACTTGTGATCGGTCTTATCCTACATGTTAGCTACTCACTTCCTTTTGGAGTTTGATCGAATGATCTGAAACTACTGACTTCCTTCTTGCAGTTTCCTGTGTGGCAAGTCTAAAAATTTCTTTCAAAATTTTTAAGGTGTATTTTGATAAATTAAGCTTAACTCTTTCAGTTTTGGATGACCAAAAGTGCCTCATTGGGAGACCGCGTTTGTTTTATTAAATTTTATTGCTATTTTAGGTTATAAGCAGCGTTTTTTTTCCAAGAAATTTGCAAGGTAGCATTTCCTTTTATAAAAAATGGTACGTTGTTCATTTTAAGTTCTCATATTATGGTTATACAAAATTATGAATGCTGTTTTTAATGTAGGGAAAAATTTATATTGTATTTATCGGATATAACCCGGACATTTATGATTCGTAGATGGAAGCATCACGTCAAGTTGATGGCTTTAGTGGCAACATACATAAATCTTATCAAAGTAGAGAGGAGGCAGAAAAAGCTTATCAAGCGTACTTGGATATAAAATGTGCACCAGTTTCTATTTCATCCTATACAACTTCAAGTTCAACTTCGAGATCAAATCCAAATTCTGATAGGAAGCTTTCAAAGTCCGAAAAAAGCTAAGTTTAAGGATATAATGAAACAGATAGTTGATCTTTTGGATTCTTTAACAATTAGTGATAGTGATTAGACATGTTAGGTTGTTTTATCTAAGTTCAACTTGAAAAATGATATCTGTAATGTTGGTTGAGACATTCATTATCTGAATTGGTTGAGACATGTATTATCTGAAACAATGATGTATTATCTGAAATGTTGGTTGTTCTATGAAATGTTTGATCAAAATAATCTGAATTGATATGTATTATTCTAAATGTAGAACAAGCTAAACTTCTAAGTTTAGTGCTATGTCAGTTTTTTAATTGAATTGATATGTATTATTCTATATTTATAGAGAATGAATCATGATTGAATTTGCTGTGTCAACTCATTAAACGAGTCAGTCTAGAAAGGATTCCAACGAGGCAGATGCTCAGTGCAATGCAAAGATTAATAGCGCCGGTTCACTTTGCTCTTCAGACAAACATCTCTCAGATAATATTTCCTCTGATGAGGTAGAATCAGTTAGTTTGTTGGACAAGGATGACAGTACGAATACTAATGAGTTTTTAGAGTGTCAAAATTCATTCTTGTCGACATCATTCAGTGATGATATTGATGATTTCAAAACAGCACTTTCATCTGAATGATTTTCTGGCGATGAGTTACCCTCTGACACTATCAGTTCTGGCAGTATTAACAATGCTGGAGTTGTTTCATTTGCTTTGATGGGAGCAATAGATAGAGGAGAGGATTTTAAAGAAAACAATAACCATGATGATAATTCCTTGAGCATTCCAAAGGATAAAACTTGTCGACAGTGGGACAGTGACATCAGTGAGAACACTAGTGATGATATCGTAATGCAGTTGGCGGTCAAGGATGAAACTGGATTGAGTTTTTCAGAAATATCAAAGGATTGTCATAGCGATATCGCATGTCTGTCAAATGCTGCCGCCCTTGATGCTTGCAGTGGTACTGAAAGAGCTGATTTCTGATTTCGTCATGCAGGATGACCTCAGTACTGGCTTCCATTTAGGCTGTGTTTAGTGGGGGTTAATCCATCTTATAATGTAATTAAAATTACATTACAAGTTGGTTTCTTTTGTTTGGAATAATTTTAAAATTGTAATGTAATGGAATCTCAATTACAAAAGTGCTTCAAGATTTGTAATCTCGATTACAAAACTAAAACCATGTAATCCGATTACAATCCCTATCCTCTATTCCTGAAACCTATCGGTAGAACCCTCCGCTGCGGTTGCCGGTTGCCGGTCGCCGGTCGCCGGTCGCCGGTCGCCGGCCGACTGGCGATGGTCGTCGGTCGTCAATCGTGGTCGTCGGTCGTCGTTATCGATTGTCAGCCGCCAATCTTTGATACATTACAGGATAGATTATCCCTTACCAAACACAGCCATAATGGTTGTCAAAGATTGCATACAACTCGTTACCAAACATAATAATGTAATTACATTACATTACAGACTTAATTGCATTACAGACTCGATTATATTACCCCTTATCAAACGCAGTCTTAGTCATTTTTACAAGGCGAAGAAGAAGGGCTAGGAGAAGGATGGGTAAGGAAGCTTTAAATGGAGCAAATACATTGGTTAATGCAAACATACATAGTAATGCTGCGAAAGATGACCAGTTTTCCACATGTCCAATGGTCGAAAAGTTTGGAGAGGAATGCTCAAAACCTAAAAGCATCCAAGTTACACCTCCCCAAAGTGAGCTTTCATCAAACGACAACAAGATCGAATCACAAAACAATAAACCTGTTGTGCCGAAGAAAAACCTAAGCGGACAACAAGGACGAAAGTCATCGAAGGCACCATAAATAGATAGAAATAATTAGATAGAAATAGATAGAAATAACACTGAATGAGTACAGATTGCATTGAAGCAAAACTGAATGAGTACAAACACAACTTTACATCATTGAAGCAAAACTGAAATAGATAGTCGACGGAATCCAGAAAGCATTACCTTGTTTCATAAATAGATAGAAATGACACTGAATGAGTACAGATTGCATTGAAACAAAACTGAATGAGTACAAACACTACATTATTGAAGCGAAACTGACATTACATCATTGAAGCACTACATTATTGAAGCAAAACACTGAATGAGTACAGATTGCAAATGTGTGAATCATTATAGATTGCAAATGTACTGAATGAGAACTGCATTAAACAGATTGCAAACAGATTACAGAGACTTCAAATCAGACTTCAACAGATTGCAACATCAGAAATGTAAATGTACTGAATGAGACTTCAACAGATTTCAACAGATTGCAACATCAGAAATCAGACTTCAAATCATTACAGATTGCAAATGTACTGAATGAGAACTGCAACATCAAACAGAACTTCAACAGTGACTTCAAATCAGACTGCAACATCAAACAGAACTTCATCTAGAGCATGCTGTAACTACAACAGACATCAAGATATGTAATCAATGAAACCTGCATGTTATAGATAAAATAAAACCTGCAACATCCAAGGACCCTAGCGTATGTTATTAGAACTCGCAACAATAAAGCCAATTATTGATTGTATTTTCTCAATGAAACACTATATTTTAATAAATTAAAACTATGGCAATACCTGCTACAGATGTCAAATCTAGTTCATATGTGTCAACACTGTTATAATTATTCTCTTCAATTGATCTGATAATTAACACATTAACATATTTATAAAATGTAATCAAATAAGTTCGTATATGCAAGTAAACTTATAATAGATATGAATTCTTATTGCACACATACCGTTGTTGCAAATTAGGACAATTGCGCTTGTCATGTGATACTCCTCGGTGCCCACATCCATGACATAACCTAGAATTTGATATTGATTTCTCTTTCGATAATTTTAATCTCTTCCCACATCCTTTTGTTCTGACTGAAGAAGGATCAAGAATACCAAGACCCTCATCCATGGATTTCCTCCTTTGACTTTTTTCACTATATGTTCTACTAATGTTCATCTCTTGAAGTTTCTTATAAATACAATCAAATTGCTCATCCAAGAAGGTTGTCCCCGTATCAGTCAAAGATGCATCATCAACTAATACTGAAGTTTTATAAGTAACCTCGAGTGTCTCGATATTAACAACTTTTCTGGATCTGGATCATTGATGACATTTTGCTCTCCCAAAGCATATATTGCTCCAACTTTTACATCTCGTGTCCATCTTTTGAGTATATATTTATCAGGCAAATAAAACACTTAGTTGATGCGAAAAAAGCTAACATATGCCTGTATAGAATCCCCTCAAACTCAAATTTCGTGCAGCTACATGAAATGAAATCCTTTTGTTTGTCATTTGTGAGCAGCCTTGGTTTGGAGGAAGAAGAACTATCAAATTTCATCACATGAAAAACCACTGAGTCAACTCCTGTAAATATCGATTGCACATAATTACCATGACTCTCGCTCATTTCACTTTGAAACTCCAGCCATTTTTTTTGTGTGCAGCTTAACCATTTGGGTTTCCATTGGAAAAATTGTCTGAATTTTAGGAATCTCATTCATATCAATATGGTCCGCAACTAATTCATTGTGTCTTTGATGTCTCAGTACTTTATTAAAACGGGTGATAAAATTAATCAATGAATTCATATTTGAGACATATCTCTTAAAAAATGCATGTGAGCCTTCAGATCTTTGGCTACTAGTCATTCCAGCATAAAATACATTGCTAAAATATACTGACACCCATCTATGCCATAATTCATACATCAAGGACAACCAATCATTGTTCTCCAAATTAGCACACTTAATAGTCTCTTCCCATGACTTCTCAAAATCAGTAAGTGATGTAGAATTTGTAATGACATTCTTTATGCTTTGATAGTCGTCTCGAAAAGTCAAAGCAAGTAATTTTTCCGAGAATTTATTCAGTATGTGCCACATACAATATCGATGCATTGTTTAAGGGAAAATTTGTGCAATGGCTTTTGTCATAGCAGGATCTTGATAAGTGATTATAACATTTGGTGCTCCTTTAGGCATGACTTGAAGGATCGTCTAGGCGTGCTAGAGGGGGGGTGAATAACACTTTTTCCGGTGTTTGATCTCTACAAAGTCGTTAGCGCAGTGGAAACAATAATATGCAAAGTAAATAAGAAATAAACAATGCTAACAACCTGATTTACTTGGTATCCACCCTGGTCGGGTGACTAATCCAAGAATCCTTCGGTGGATCAACCCTCGGATAACCTCCGGCTAGATCTGTCGCTCCTTGTGGGTGGAGAAACCTCGCCACGACACTTCGGACGCTCTCTGATCACAGTAGACTACTAACCAACTTTATCCAAGCGAGTTTCATCAAGTCAGTTAGTAGGAAACGAGCCCCTTTAAATAGGGCTCGAATCTAAAACAACCGCTACCAGTCGACTGCCCCTGGGGCAGTTCACTGGTCCCACTCAGATTCGACCATTACAGTATAACGTTCAAATCTACCAGGTTGTCCCAGTCACCGCCAGTCGACTGCCCCTGGGGCAGTCGACTGGTACACACCTAAGCCTTGGGTTTTACTCCCGAGTACAAGTCTCTCCGCACTCAAACCCTCCCGGCTTAGCCCCTGAGTACACACACTCATACTCAGACCCTTACAACTCAGTTGACTCTTCACCAGCAGTCTTGACTGTTGCCTTCACGCCCTCTTCATTTTTGGCCCTCGTCCCTCGGATGCGCACGCAAGCCTCCAGCTTGCCTCCATGCCACCCTTCACGTACGCCCTGAAGTCTGCGTCCCTCGGCTCATCATCTCTATTATCCAGCGGTCTCTCGGATGCACACGCAAACCTCCAGCTTGCCTCCATGCCATCCTTCACCTGAAGACATCAACCAAGTCTATGTGTACCTGTACACCTGCACACTCATGTACACATATGAGAACAACACAAATCCTAACTCAACTATATTGCCCACACATCAAAATATCATGATCCTCCAGATCATCTCAGGGCCGATTGCCCTAACAATCTCCCCCTTTTTGATGTGTGGCAATATGTTACGTTAGGTAAACATATAGCAATAATAATAGCAAAAGCAATGAAATTCAAGCATAATACACAAGAGGCAAACTCCCCCTTAACCTATGTTTTCTCTCAAATTTCAATTCTTATTATTAATCCCAAGTTAAGTTCTCCAAACTTAACTCTAAAGTTTTATAACCAAACCTAAGTTAAGTTTCAACCCAAACCTAACTTAACACCCAAGTTCTCCCCCTTTGACACCATCAAATGATTGTTGGAACCCGGATGGATAGAGAGGGGGGGTGAATATAGCCAATCACTTAGACCTTTGGCACAAATCGAATTTCTGCACTCAAACTTATCAGTAGCACAGCGGAAGAAATAATCACAGAGTAAGCAGAAAACAGAAAACGAAAACAAAGTAGACACACTAGCAATATCGCTAACAAGGAGGGTTTACAAGGTTCGGGAATAACTTGCCCTACTCCTTGGCGTGCCCTTAAGGTAGGCGATCCCTTGATCGTCGGCAGATCAAGCCCCGGTTATCACCGGATAGAAAGCAACCTCCTTCTCGGTGGATAAACCTCTCCACAGCGTTTCAATCACAGATTTAAGTTTAAGCACAAAGAAACAACAAGAAGGATCTTACTCAAACACTTAGCAAGGACAAGAACACAGCAAGCTTTCCTGAGCTCCACCCAACGGCGATCTCACGCAAGAAACCCTTCCTCGTGTCTTCCCACTATCGGACTCCAAGACTCTTGCTCTCTCCTTCAAGCGCTCAAGTAATGGATGATTGCTTCTCGATTGCAGTAGCTTGCTCAAGGTGATGAAAACTTCAGAACGCACAAGCTAGATGTGGAGAACACACAGGCGCAGCAAGAACTTAGTTCGCGAACTCTAGAACTCTGCTTCATCGAAGCCTTCTTCCGCCCTTTTGTTTCTCCACTCAGCACCAGGTGACAGCATCTCCTGCAGCCTCCAGCTGCTTCCCTGCCAACGCCAGCTACCACTGAGCCCTTCCTGGACTTCCTGAGCTCCCCTCAACCAAGCTCCAGTCAGCCGCTCCAGTCTGCAGCTCTGGCCGTTGCAACCTGAGATGGAAAACGGACAAACCTGCTCCAAGGAAAGCCTCCATTGACTTCTCCTTGAGTGTTTGAATCCTCCCCTGTCACCTGCAGCTTAATCAGAGTGTTAGAGCAGCATATCACACAGTAAATCAAATATCAGAGGTAAGCAGCAGAGAATCGGATGCGGTCAGGCGCGATCAGAGGTCTGACAGTGCAATTTGAATTAAGGTGATCGGTCACCGGACCGATCGGAGAGCATCCTGATCGGTCACCAGACCGATCAGGCTGGGTCCAGACCGATCAGGCTCCGTCCTGATCGGTCCCCAACGCTCGATTAGAAATCGCGATTTCTTTGGGCTCTCCTGGATCGATCATCAGACCGATCCCAGGTTGTGGATCGATCACCCGACCGATCCACCCATTTATAGGGCGATTTCTGAGCTTCGCAGTCCAGACCACTTGATCGATCACCGGACCGATCAGGAAACCTTCTGATCGGTCACCAGACTGATCAGGCTGGGTCCAGACCGATCAGGCTCCGTCCTGATCGATCATAGAGAGGAACCTGCGATGCTGGATCGTTCTCCAGAACGATCTGCACAGTGATCCTGATCGGTCACCAGACCGATCAGGAGCAGTTCAGCAAGGGAACTCAACCTCACTATTTGCTCCCTGATCGGTCACTAGACCGATCAGGAGCCAAGTAGTGGGTGAAACGCATACTCCCTGATCGGTCACCAGACCGATCAGTCATCGCTGGATCGGTCACCAAACCGATCCACGAAAGAGCACCGTGCCAACTCCCTGATCGGTCACCAGACTGATCCAGGGGCTCCAACCTAGCCGTCCAAGCTAGGGTTTCATCCACCTTAGCCCTCCAAGCTAAGGATTTTTCACCTAACCCTCCAAGTTGGGAATTTGCACCTAACCCTCCAAGTTAGGACTTTTCACCTAGCCCTCCAAGCTAGGACTTTTCACCAAACTCTTCAGGATTAGGACTTTCCAAACCTAGCCCTCCAAGCTAGGACCTGACCCTCCAAGCCAGGACTTTTTCACCTAATTTTCCAAGATGGGAATTTGCACCTAACCCTCCAAGTTAGGACTTTTCACCTAGCCCTCCAAGCTAGGACTTTTCACCCACCTCTTCCGAATTAGGACTTTTCACACACCTAGCCCTCCAAGCTAGGATTTTCAACACCTAACCCTCCAGGTTAGGATTTTCCAACACCTAGCCCTCCAAGCTAGAATTTTCCATACCATGCCTGATCCCCGATCAGGACTTAATCATAATCAATAATCATCCACCTAAACTAAAATCGGTGTCAACACCAAAACAACAATCAGGGCCAGACTGCATCAACAATCTCCCCCTTTTTGTTGTTTGACAACCCGATTTTAAGTTTAGGGATTCTCAATCAAGTTTTTCAAATTTAGAATCATAGGGGAATCCAGATCCTCCCCCTACAACATGATCATCCTAAACTTAACCAACCAACACTCTCCCCCTTTGTTGAACACCGAAAAGGGGTCTAGACGGGCTGTTAAGTTTAAACTATACTCCCCCTCAACCCTAGGAGTATCCCAAAACAACAAAGGTTTGATTTTTGATAAGCATATGAATACATATGAGAAAAAGATATAGGCATGGCAAGACAGACATATGTATCATATGAGCATGTCATTATAAGCATAATCACAGTAGTGTAACAAATATGCAGATAGTACTCATCATAGCATCAACAATGAACATACTAAAGCAGGATAAACATGTGAGATAAAATCAGAGAAGTCAAATCATAACAAGATGCAAGACACATGCATCAAAGGCAAAGTACGTGCGGCTCAAAGCCAAAACTGACAAGTCATAGGGCATACAACCCAAAAATCACACAACCAAATAGTCAGAAATTATCAAACATGAGTATAGAGCAGTCAATCGTCAACTGGATCATCGTCTGAATCATCAATGTATATGATATCCCCTGGTGAAGTGCCACTGGGGGACGCACCATCCGGAAATGTATGATGATACCACTCCTCGTACCATCTGTCTTGTAGTGAGCTTGTTAGTAATATGAGAGAAGTGTCCTAAGGCAATCGCCTTATTATTATAATCATTTACTTTAATAAATGAATATTCACTATTTGAGTATACATGTTCATGTATTTGATTGAGATCTTAAGCTCATTTACTGAATGTCCGCAATACAATTCACAGCATGAGAGAATTTGTGATGAATTCACAACTAGTGATTATCTCCACATGTGCAATTGTGAAGTATTGAAATTGTCCCTAGTCGATGAATTGATAAATACGGACACTATCAATTCTGTTGAGACTAGCATGGATTATTCTCTAATCAGCTGATTCTCACTGGCTGGTGACATTGAGATGTCTGGAGATAAACATGAATGCTAGTTAAGGGAACTAGTTCATTGGAGTGACTGGCTGTAAAACTTCATATGGTAGTCTACATATAGATATGTCAGTGAAGTTCTTACTGCAGCTTAAGTGCGATGTTCCTTTGACTTGCGGTGTTCAAGTCATCTTGGTCATGGAGACTTATACTTTGACATCTTAAGCAAGCATCTCCAAGGAGGTGTGGACCCAGGATGATTGGGTATAAGCCGAAGTGCCCGAAGATGTTTGAACAGCCTACAAAGGATTCACCACTCCTTGCGAGGAGATGTATACCCAAGGCCTATCGTCGGATTGTTACTCGAAGTCTCTGGCCAGAGCATAACATGTTCCGAGTATGAATCTCTAAGAAACATGAGAGTAATTAGAATCCGTTGGACGAGAAAGGCATTGCTTGGGCTAGGTGTGACGTAGTCAGCCTAGTGGGGACTGACACATATAGACCGTGTCCTGAACCTAGTGGGTATAAGATGGTGAAGGGAATGAGGCACGACTCATTATAGCTGCTGAAGGGTTTCAGAATTATTTTTGAGGTCAACCGTTGATCTTTCGATTAATTGGGGATCATGATATACTACTAGGTGTCACTCATGATCGTTCTATAATTGGTTAATTATAGACGGCCAACATAAATCGAAAATCTATTTAGTCACACGCACTACGAGTGATCCGAGGGATTTAAAACGAGTTGAAAATTAGATTTTTCGATCAAGAGAGATAAGTCGAATCTGAATGTTTCAAAGACGCATCGGAAGCATAAAATGGCTAAGTCTTTTGAAGACTTATTGGACGAATTAAATGAGTTTAATTCGTGAGGTCATGGCTTGATTTGGCCGGCCAAAGAGGGTCCCCGTCCTCTTTGTTTGGCCGGCCACAATAAAAAAGGGAGAACCAAATTGTTTGGTTCAAATTATAAAATAAACCGATCATGGTTTGTTTTATGAAATTATAGATAAAGAAATTTATATAAAGAGATTTATTTTCATGGAAATTAAAATAAACCTTGGATTTGTTTATTTTATTTTATAAAATCAATAATGGATTGATTTACCATGATAAAAAAATTTATATAAACAAATTTCTTTCCATAATAAAAGGGGAGACATGGTTGTTTTTATTATAAATTAAGTTATAATAAAAACTTGGCATAACGGAATAATTCATAGAAAAATTTATAAGATAAATTTCTTATGAAAAATTTACTCCGTTAAGAGGAGACTTGGCGATTAAGAGGCTACTATATAAAGGTACCAAGGCAAGGCTTGGAAATTAATCCAAGAGATCAAGGATTCTTGCCTAGCCTCTCTCCCTCTCCTTCTCTCCCTCTCCCTCTTCTAGTGTCGCCGGCCCTAGAGCCCTCCCCCTTTGCCGTGAGCTTCCACCACCAAGAAGAAACCGAAGAAGAAGAAGAAGCGGGCGCGACTCCTTCCTTACTCCCGAAATCTTGATTCCGTTCTTTGTTTGATGGTTAGTTTTTCATCTCTCTCTTGGTATTCTTGTCATGTCTTTGGAGAATCTAGTAGTTCTTGTCGGCACGAAACTTGTGGCTTTGCGAAGTCATCCCAAAGAAAACCCGGCGTGGACGCGAATAGAGGCGGAGCTTCCAATGGACGCTATGGTTGGATCTCGTCCCTTTCTACGAGTTACACGAGGTATTAAGTAAATTAGTTTACTTTCTGCAAAATTTTAAATGTATGATCATGTCTCCACAACATAAGGTTGCATGCTAGATACGTGGTTAAAATAATTTGAGAAATTATTTATGCTAAACCTTCCGCTGCACGTAATTAAATTTTAAAATTACGAACCTGTATCCATGTCAACATGCACCCGGTCCCAACA
>JAGFNQ010003698.1:232722-367869 GCA_024364735.1 Boesenbergia rotunda | reverse complement strand
AACCCATGCTAGTCTCAACAGAATTGATAGTGTCCGTATTTATCAATTCATCGACTAGGGATATTTTCAATACTTCACATTTGCACATTTAGAGATAATCACTAGTTGTGATCCCATCACAAATTCTCTTATGCTGTGAGTTGTATTGCGGACATTCAGTAGATGAGTTTAAGATCCCAATCAAATACACAAGCATGTATACTCAAATAGTGAATTATCATTTATTAAAATAAATGTTTTACAATCATAAGGCGATTGCCTTAGGACACTTCTCTCATATCACTAACAAACTCCCACTTGGCCTAATGCCAATCGCTACGGTATCCAATACCACAGGCTCTAACATGACCCTCAAACTTGCTCTGACGTAAGGCCTTTGTTAAAGGATCCGCTAAATTCCTTTCAGTGGGAATTTTCTCAATTTGTATGTCATTCCTACTTATAATCTCTCTGATCAGATGATAGCGGCGAAGCACGTGTTTGGATCGCAGATGAGACCTTGGTTCCTTTGCTTGTGCAATAGCTCCATTGTTGTCACAGTAAACTGGCACTGCTTCATCAATGGTTGGAACCACACCAAGTTCGGAGACGAACTTCTTGATCCAGACTGCTTCCTTTGCTGCTTCCGAAGCTGCGATATATTCCGCTTCTATGGTAGAATCCGCTATGGTGACTTGTTTGGAACTCTTCCAACTTATTGGGCCTCCATTCAAAGTAAATACGTATCCAGACTGAGATTTGGAGTCATCCTTATCTGACTGGAAACTGACATCTGTATACCCACGTATTACCATATCTCCTTCTCCATATATTAGGAACACATCCTTAGTTCTTCTTAAGTACTTAAGGATTGTCTTAACAGCCGCCCAATGATCCATTCCTAGATCCGACTGGTATCTGCTTGTGACGCTCAAAGCATACGATACATCGGGCCTAGTACATAACATAGCATACATGATAGATCCTATCGCGGATGCATAGGGAATCTTATTCATGCAAATCCTCTCGTCTTCTGTGCGCGGACACATAGACTTTGAAAGGTTGATCCCATGCCTGATGGGAAGGTAACCTTTCTTGGATTCCGACATGCTAAACCTTTTTAGCACTCGGTCTATATATGTAGACTGCGAAAGACCAAGCAACCGTTTTGATCTATCTCTATAGATTCTAATCCCAAGGATATAGGTTGCTTCTCCCAAGTCTTTCATGGAGAAAGTTTTGGACAACTAAATTTTAACTGTCTGTAAGACTGATATATCGTTTCCTATAAGTAAGATGTCGTCGACATATAGTACTAGGAATACGACTGCACTCCCACTAACCTTCTTGTACACACAAGGTTCGTCAGGATTTTGTGAGAAATCAAACTCTTTGATTGTCTCATCAAAACGGATGTTCCAGCTCCCAGATGCTTGCTTCAGTCCATATATGGATCGTCGAAGCTTGCATACTTTGGTTTTATCAACCGATGTGAAACCTTCAGGTTGTATCATGTATACATCCTCAAGCAGGTTTCCGTTAAGGAAAGTTGTTTTCACATCTATTTGCCATATCTCATAATCATAATGAGCTGCTATGGCTAGGAGCATCCGAATGGATTTAAGCATAGCTACTGGCGAATAGGTTTCGTCATAATCAATTCCTTGCTTCTGACGATATCCTTTTGCCACTAATCTAGCCTTAAAGGTAACAACATTACCTTCCATGTCGGTTTTCTTCTTGAAAACCCACTTGCACCCTATGGGCTTAATCCCTTCAGGTGGTTTAACCAAGTCCCATACTTGATTTTCGTACATGGAATTCATTTCCGACTTCATGGCCTCAAGCCATTTGTCCCTTTCTGAACTTTTCAGAACATCTTCATAACTGATAGGTTCATCGTCGCTTATGAGTAACACGTCGTTCGATTCACTTATGAGAAATCCATATCTCTCTAGAATATTGCGTGTCCTATCAGACCTACGAAGAGGTAGTATAGTTTTAGGTTCAACTGATAGCTCATCATTATGAGTTATTAGTTGTGGGTCTAGACTAGGTGTCTCCGTAATGTCTATTGGAGTTTTTTGAACTTCATCAAGTTCAATGCCACTCCCACTGTTTTCTTGTAAAAGAAATTCTTTTTCTAGAAATACAGCATGCCTTGAAACAAACACCTTTTGTTCAAGGGATGATAGAATTGGTAACCCTTCGTTTCCTTAGGGTATCCAATAAATAGACATTTATCAGACTTAGCATCCAATTTGTCTGATACAGTCCGCTTCACATAAGCAGGACAACCCCATATCTTAAGGTGAGTTAAGTGAGGTTTCTTACTATTCCACGTCTCATATGGAGTAGTTGAGACTACCTTCGTCGGGACTCTGTTTAGTAAGTAAACAACTGTCTTAAGTGCATAGCCCCAAAAGGATTTTGGAAGAGTTGCATGATTCATCATCGACCTAACCATGTCCATCAAGGTTCGGTTGCGCCTCTCAGATACACCATTATGCTGTGGTGTATACGGCGGAGTCCATTGGGACAATATCCCATTGTCCCTAAGATAATCTTGAAACTCTTGACTTAAGTATTCACCACCCCGATCGGATCGAAGTATCTTAATACTTTTGCCAAGCTGTTTCTCTACTTCATTTCTGAACTCTTTGAATTTCTCAAAAGCTTCAGATTTGTGTTTCATCAAGAACACATACCCGAATCGTGAGTGATCATCGATAAAGGTGATGAAGTAGCTATAGCCTCCTTGTGCAAGAGTTGACATTGGTCCACATACATCAATATGTATTAGACCAAGCAATTCTCCCACTGGATTACCTTTTTCGGAAAAGGGTAATTTGGTCATCTTGCCTTTTAAGTATGATTCGCATGTATCAAATGAACCGGGTTCAAATGATTCCAAAATTCCACATCAGTGTAATTCGGTCATGCGTTTCTTACTTACATGGCCAAGACGGCAATGCCAAGTGTAGGAGTCTATTCGATTATCTATTCGAGCACGTTTGTTGCTAATTTCGATATTGAAAACGTCACTGGATAAATCTAACTGTAGATACCATTGCACAATGTTCCATTCCCATAAAGAACGCCATTTAAAGTTATGTAACAACAATTGTTACTAAAAGTTAAATGATAACCCTTTTCATTCAAACATGAAATAGATACAATGTTCTTTATTAACGAAGGAACAAAATAACAATTATCCAATTCTAAGACACGTCCTGTAGGGAGCTTTAGCAAATATGTTCCGATGGCAACAACAGCAATCTTTGCTCCGTTTCCAACTCGCAAATTCGCTTCTCCCTTGACGAGTCTTCTTCTATTCCTTAGCCCTTGTATGTCATTACATATATGTGAGCTACACCCAGTATCAAGTACCCATGTGTTTGAGGAAATAGAGTGACATTCAATAACGAAGATACTTGAAGAGGATGGGGCATCGGATGCCCTCTCTTTCAAGGACTCAAGATAAACCTTGCAGTTTCTTCGCCAGTGACCCTCCTTGCCACAGTGATGGCAAGTGCCTTTTAGGGTATTTTCAGTCTTTTTGGCCTTTTTCTTCTTTCCCTTATTCTGTTCTTTGGCCTTCCTCTTAGAACCTTTCTTCAAGGAACCAACTAACAGTACCGTCTTTTGATCCTGCTTCACAGAAGGCTCTACAGTCTTCAGCAGGTTAAGCAACTTAGGAAACTGGTCTGGAGTTGCATTTTCAGGAGGACGGTTGGGAAGTTGATCTTCAAGGACATAAGCATGCTTTTCTTCCTTGAGGACTATCCTCAGGTTTCGAAGCCAGTCCATGAAGTTTGGCCCAGTCAGTTTATTGGTGTTCAAAACGGAACGCAAATTTAGAGAAGACATGATCGAGTGATTATCCTAGAAATACAAATTGAGCTTATGTGAGAAGAATGATAAAGAATGTATCAACATACATAAATTAAAATCCTATTTATTTTTCAAATTGAATAACCCTTTTTATCAATTCGGGAGATCGTAGGAACATCTCTAAATAGGTTGATATCCAACCATAGGTAAGAACGACCATGGCTGTGGCTATCAAGTTATTCTTAGCTATGAAGGTAGGTAATTATACCGATTACACATCACATATATGTAACTATCACATTATGCTATCAACTAATTGAATGTTTGCATAAAACATTGGGTTGTTAACTCATTAACAAGTATGCAACAATATACATAGCACCCAACTGCACCTCTCTTTACATCGACCTTGGCTGTGGCACAACAAATCGATGCTCCAAGCTTAAGGCTGACCCATTAATCAAGAAATAGTTTTAATATGGTTGGAGCTCATTCAACCGCTTAGTCAGGCTTGGATGTGTCCAACAACCAAAACTAAGGATTGACCTCTGACTCCAACTATATTATCCATAAACTAATTCCATGGTTTGAACATGTTGAGGTTCAAGCCGGGCATGGATGTGTCCATCAACCCAAACGAGAAACAAAACTTCGATTCTAACCATATTAATGGAAGGTGTTGGTCTTAATATTTTGTAAGGGGTTTTGGGTCTCATCCTTTCTTTTCTAAGCACATTCATGACATAGAATTATGTCATGACTAACGATTTCCTTAATAAAGTATGTATGTGACTTAAATTATCAAGTCTCATTAATTGAATTAGGAACCGGATTTCCTAATTCCAATTTCATACTTAATTAAAGGAATTGTTTTGGGAAACAATTTCCTAAATTGTCATAATTAATTTCGGAAATAATATGTTCAAGACTTTGATTTCTCTAAATCAAATCTTATTAAATTAAGAGACAAATCCCTTAATTCAACTACATATTATTTTCATGAAAATCTCATTAAAGAAAACTCTATAGGAAACCATTTTCCTAATTAATTTTGGAGACAACAATATGTAAGAGTATCACCTCTTCAAACATATTTTATTCATGGATTTAATTAATTACAACAAATTATTTTCTAAGGGTGGCTCCCCGAGGCTCAGATACCCAAAGAAAAGTAATTTGTTGTAAATCCAATTGGACGGCTCCCCGAGGCTCAATCCAAATCAAACATGACAATTTCAATTAAAAATTGGGAAATTAAATTACAACAACTAACTTTAAATTGGACGGCTCCCCGAGGCTCAATCCAAAATAAAGAATTTTGTTGTCAATTTAAAAACCAATTCAAATTTAATTGTCAATTAACTGTCCATGAATTTATCTAGACTTTCTTAAAAGAAAGTGCCCAAAATTGCGAGATTTCATAATAGGTTTTCAGAATAATTGTAAGTTTCTGGTACAAAGAAAACTTACATATTTCAAAAATTGGAAAATTTCTAAAATAGAAAATTTCCAAAATTGGAAAGTTTTCAAAGATGGGAAGTTTTCACAATTATTATAAAATTTTTAGAAACTAGGATATTTCAAAAGTTTGTGAAATTTCATGAGGATTTCCAAACTTAGAAATTCCTAAATCTAAAATTTATTATAATTGGAAAGTTTCCATAATTGAAATTTTTTTTCCAAAATTGAGATTATGACAAAGTTTTCCGCAAAACAATTATACGATTATGTCGAACAATAACCGGCTCTGATACCACTGTTGGGTCCGGGTGCATGTCGACAAGGATACGGGTTTGTTAAATTTTAAATTTTTACGTGCAGCGGAAGAATTAGCATAAAATAACTTCTTAAATTATTTCAACCACGTATCTAGCATGCAACCTTATGGTGTTTGGACATAATCATAAATTAAAACTTTGCGGAAAAAGTAAACTAATTTACTAAGTACCTCGCGTAACTCGAAGTAAGGGACGAGATCCAACCGTAGCGTCCCTTGGAAGCTTCGCCTCTATTCGCGTCCACGCCGAGTTCTCTTCGGGATGACTTCGCAAAGTCACGAGTTTTGTGCCGACGAGAACTACTAGATTCTCTAAAGGCACAACTATAAGATCAAGAGAAAAGATAGGAAACTAACCACCAAAGTAACGGAATCAAAATTCCGGGAAGAGAGGAGTTGTGATCCGCTTCTTCTTCTACTTGGTTGGCTTCTCCTTCTTCTTGTTGACTCACGGCAACCTCAAGGGAGGTTGAGGTTACGCCGGCCTTAGCTTGGACAAGGGGCGCCGGCCCTAGCTTGGAAGATGGGCGCCGGCCCTAGCTTGGGAGATGGGAAGAAGAGAATAAGAGAGAGAGAGAGAGAGAGCTTCTAATCTCTTGATTACTCGATTGGAATTAAGGGCTTGCCTTTGGTTCCTTTATATAGTAGCATCTCCCTTGCCAAGTCTCCATCTTAACGGAATTAGTTATTATAAGAAATTTATCCTATAAATTCTCTTATGAATTATTCCGTTTAAACCAAGTTTTATTATAACTAACTTTATAATAAAACTAATTAATCTCTCCTTTTATTATGGAATAAATTTTATAAGAAATTTATAAACTTTCTTATTATGGAAAAATCAATTCATAATTGATTTTATAAAATTAAAATAAACCATTCCATGGATCATTTTAATTTCCATAAAAAGAATAAATTTCTATAAATTTATTTATATAAATTTCTTTACACAAATTTATTTATCCATAATTTATAAAACAAATCGCACTAGATTTATTTTATTAATTAAACCAATTAAATTGGTTTCTTCCCCTTCTTGTGGCCGGCCAACCCAAGGGGTTTGGCACCCTCTTTGGTCGGCCAAACCAAGCTGAATCGATCGCGAATTAAACTCATTTAATTCGCCCAATAAGCCTTCAAAAGACTTAGCCATTTTTAGCTTCCATTGCGCCTCTGATAAATTCATATTCGACTTATTTCTCTTGATATGAAAATCCAATTTTTAACTCGGTTTAAATCCCTAGGATTACTCATAGTGCGTGTGACTAAATAGGCATTCGATTTATGTTGGCCGTCTATAATCAACTAATTATAGAACGATCATGAGTGGCACCTAGTAGTACATCATGACCCCCAATTAATCGAAAGATCAACGGTTGACCTCAGAAGTAATTCTGAAACCCTTCAGCAGCTCTAATGAATCGTGCCCCATTCCCTTCACCATCTTATACCCACTTGGTTCAGGACATGGTCTGTTTGTGTCAGTCCCCACTAGACTGACTACGTCACACCTAGCCCAAGTAGTGTTTTTCTCGTCCTTTGGATTTCTAATTACTCTCATGTATTTTAGAGACTCGCACTCTAAACATGATATGCTCTGGCCAGAGGCTTTGAGTAACAATCCGACGATAGGCCTGGGTATACATCTCCTCGCAAGGAGTGGTGAATCCTTTGTAGGCTGTTCAAACATCTTCGGGCACTTCGGCTTATACCCAATCATCCTGGGTCCACACCTCCTTGGAGATGCTTGCTTAAGATGTTAAAGTATAAGTCTCCATGTCCAAGATGACTTGAACACCGCAAGTCAAAGGAACATCGCACTTAAGCCGCAGTAAGAACTTCATTGACATTTCTATATATAGATTCCATATGAAGTTTTACAGCTAGTCACTCCAATGAACTAGTTCCCTTAACTAGCATCCATGTTTATCTCCGGACATCCCAATGTCACCAGCCAGTGAAAATCAGCTGATTAGAGAATAACCCATGCTAGTCTCAACAGAATTGATAGTGTCCGTATTTATCAATTCATCGACTAGGGATATTTTCAATACTTCACATTTGCACATTTAGAGATAATCACTAGTTGTGATCCCATCACAAATTCTCTTATGCTGTGAGTTGTATTGCGGACATTCAGTAGATGAGTTTAAGATCCCAATCAAATACATAAGCATGTATACTCAAATAGTGAATTATCATTTATTAAAATAACTATTTTACAATCATAAGGCGATTGCCTTAGGACACTTCTCTCATATCACTAACATAAACAACTAGTTTCTACTCATGATACTATTTTATATATCCCTTATTTTTTTTGGGTACGTGCTTTAAAAGTGTAGCACTAACACATATGCATATATACAAATGTAAATGTGAGGATATTGATTTTTTCAAGCAAGTTGGCATGACCTGAGCCTCATCTAGAAACCAAGATATAGTTTAAGAAATCACCAATGGAACACAAATACTAACTAGTTCTATGAATCATGACTATTTATTGAGTTATTTACTATAAGTACCCCTGGTTGATTTTGATGTGATCAACCGATTTAAGTTAGGTCCTGGTATGTTTAATCCCTCTGCTAAGTGTGTAGGAGCTTAGGTAGGAGGAAGTCGAGCGTAAGACGTAGCGGACGAGAAGGATTGTGCGGGGAAGTGAGCCGACGGGCTCGGTACAATCCGAGGGACGCGAAAACTGTGGAAGAGTACATCGGTGGAGCGAGAAGGATGTTCGCGGTGTCCGAGGGTCGAGAAGCCGGGAGGAAGGATGCTCGAGGGGCGAAAGGCCGGAGTCGGGTTCGGGTGAGCCTAACTTCGGTTGGCCGGAAATCACCCAGAAGACGAAGAACCAAAAGACTGGTCAATTTGACCAAGTCAAACCAGGCACCTGACAAAAAAAAATTATTTGTTGCTATGAAGATTCGAACCAACAACCTCGCCTGCATATATCACCAGCCTTACCGACTAGGATAAGGAAGAGATGTGATTAAAGTTGTTGCGAGCAGATGATAAAGTTATTTATCTGTTGCGAGCAGAAGACAATGTTATAATTAAACTTTATCTCTTAAAGGATAACTTTATCCTTTAATCAAATCCAATGGATGCAGTTTAATCCCATCCAAGATCAGCCATCCAGATTACATCCAAGGATCAACGGTCAAGAGAAAATTCTTCAACAATCAATCCAGATTTATTCTCTTAGGCTATAAATAGGCTTAGAGTTTCAACCATTTCAATCATTCATTTAATTCATTCTTGTAAAATCTCTAAAAGTCTAGCGTGCTATTTTTGTAAGGCTTCTCCGCCACAAGAATACTTTTATTGTGCGCCCACTGCCTTGGAAGCAACGTTCTCAGTTGCGACCAAGTTTCTTTTTTTAAGGACAAGTACCTCCACTTTCATAATTTTTTTACCATCTATTCACCCCTCTCTAGCCGGTCCAACCCGATCCAACATTTACTATCCAAACTATGCCCATAATATTACCACTAGGGTCCAGACCCATAATATTACCATTACCCTTGGCTTGATCACTCATTTTCTAGGATTGTGACCCTCTGAGTCCACATTTCTCTGCTACCCTCCTAGGGACCTCTCATTTTTTGATCCCTACTCTCACATTACCCTCGATACACTCTACACTTACTTCTTCAGGGGTGAGAGGGATCCTACTGTGTCCATCTTTCGATCCCTTGACTTGCGTATTCAGGAATATGCATTATATCGAGTATTAGTTCGCTGCACTCTTCCACTCACTTCTAGAAATGTAGTGATGATGAGACCCTTCCATACCTTCTTACTTTACACCCTCATTTGTCTTGACATAGACATCGGACTACACATTTTCCATACTATCATCTACACATCTAGCTTCTCCACCCGCTCGAGAGTTTGGACACCTTATTGTCACATCTTGACTGCTTTCTTCTTAGCATCTGGACGTGACATCTTTGCTAGTGAGCTTATCCATATGACCAAGTTCGATGAGGTAGCGATTAGGAACTTCTCGTTAGCCATGATAGAAGTCTTGGACACTGGGGTCACTATTGGAGACGACCGGGAGCTCAGCCTCAGAACAATCCGGAGGTCGACAAGGATGACTTTGTTGCCAATCTCGAGGCACAGATGCAGTGGAGATCACCACTTCCACCTCCTTTGACTACAGACGAGCGACTCACCTAGCTTGAGCTAGAGATTCACACTTTGTGGGAGGAGGCCGAGTCCCGACACGCAGAGAGGCTAGAGGCAGACCAAGCCCAAGAGATGGCAAACCAGACTTGACACGCAGAGCTTATGACTATGTTTCAGTCGTGGCAGCCAGGCTCATCTTCTACATAGACTTGATCTATATTTGTCTTTGGGTGGATTTGAGATTGACTAACTATTGACTCTTTTTGATTGACGTGATTGACTCTAGTTAACTTCTATATTGACTTATCTTTATTATTTAAATGTGCCCAGTAGAATAGTTATTATTTGATTTTTGATTAATTATTCTTCGTTAAAATCATTTTTTAAAAAAATTACTTTTCAAAAATCATTTTCTGTTACTATATTTCAAAATCATGTTTTTTCCCCTATTTTCAATTTTTTTTTCTAAGTTCTAAAAATATTTTACTCTATTTTTCGACTTAGTTTTCAAAAAACTTACCCCCCCCCCCAAAACTAGGAATTGCTTCGTTATGGACTTAGCTTAGGTTTAACCCCTAGATTGCATGCTCCTATATAGTTAGAAGCCAACATCTCACAAGCACATTAGGGATATCTTACCTGACAACTTAAACTGGGTTAAGATACATAGCCTATGCCTTGACTCAAAAATACTTTCAGTCAGTGAATTAGTTGGGGTAATAAATACAGTTGAACATCAATCAAGTTAAGTAATCAAACCTAGCAAACTTAACTTGATCAGACTACTTACTTGACTAACTCAAGTGAAAGTCACTATTTTATAACAATTGGTAAGTAGGGGACCTGAGGATTTGTTTTTGTTTGTCTTGTTATTCAAATTATTTTTCAAAATTATTGCTTATTTACTTTTTTTATACTTAGACTCAAATCATGCTTGGAATCAAATGAGTGAATCAAATTGGATCTGAAATTTTGGCTTAGTTATTCCCGTTTTATTTAGCATTAATTATCTGCTTCACCTAAAATAGTAACTTAATTTTTACTTAGCATAATTTAGTTGCTTAACTTAAAATATTTTTTCCCAATTTTTTACTTAGCATTATTTAGTTGCTTAACTTAAATTTTTTTTTTCAATTTCTACTTAGCATTATTTAATTGCTTAACTTAAAATATTTTTCAAAATTTACTTAGTGTTATTGGTTGCCTCCCTTAAATTCTTTTTCAAAATATTACTTAGCATTATTTTCTCAAAACTTACTTAGTATGATTTACTTGTATTTCAAAAATTATTATAGGCTATGATACCTAAATTCTTTTTCTAAAACTTTTTTCCCTTAACCAAAATTGTTGGTGCAAAAAGCATCAGACATGAACAGTCAACCTCTAATGTTTCGATGTTTGACAATATACCAAGGATTGGTTAATCTAACTAAGGGTTAAGCCAAACAGGACTTGATGTTTGGTAGGGTAAACCCAGGTTTGATTAGTTTGACCAAAGGGTTAGCCAAACAGGACCTAATGTTTGGCAGAGTGATTAGCACCCACAGTTGGTTAGTTTGACCAAGGGTTAGCAAAATTGGACGTGTTGTTTGGCAGAGTGATCAAACCTAGATCTGATATGTTTGACAATATACCAAGGTTTGGTCAGTTAGAATAAGGATTAGCCAAACAGGATCTGATGTTTGGTAGAGAATCCAGGGTTGGTCAGTTTGACCAAGGGATAAGCCAAACAGGACTTGATGTTTGGCAAAGTGACTAAACCCATATCTGGTCTGTTAGACCAAGGACTGAGCCAAACAAGACCTAATGTTTGGCAGAGAGAAGTCTAGTCAGGATCAGATGACTAGCAAGGAAGTCCTTATCAAGGCACCGAAGACCTGGTGAGTAAAGCTAGGCACGAAGTCCTAGTTCGGGGAATTGGGCACGAAGACTCGGCCAAGGGTTGGGCACCAAAATCCTGATTTGGGGAATTAGGCACAAAGACCTGGCTGAGGGTTGGGCACTGAAGTCTTGGTTTGAGGAATTGGGCACGAAGACTTGGCCGAGATTTGGCCACCGAAGTCTTTATTCGAGGAATTGGACACGATGTCCTGGTCAAGGATCGAGCACGAAATCCTAGTGAGTGAAGCTCGATAAAAGTCCTGGTGAGTGAAGCCAAGCAAAGTAAAGTTCTAGTGAGTGAGGTTAGGCATTTGGAAATCCTAGGGAGTTGACCTTAGGTAGTAAAGTCTTAGAGAGTTGACTCCAAGCAAAGCTTAGTAGGTCAGGTAGACTTACAGAACTAAGGCTTAGGATTATTTGTTTGTTTTGTGTTTATTTTTCTTGCAGGAACCTGGAGCTAGAGACAAGATATGAGAGCAAACACAAATGAACAAACAAGGTCAGGGGCTTCCGGGCGCCCCTGTTGAACTCAGGCGCCCAGGTAACTCGGGCGCCCCCATGACCCGGGTGACCTCACGGGCATGGGGGCACCCCCAATGGTTTTCGATAGATTTTATCCTTGCACTCCATGTTCGTTGTTTGAATCAACTTCAATC
Organism: Boesenbergia rotunda; assembly: GCA_024364735.1. Classification (NCBI taxonomy): domain Eukaryota; kingdom Viridiplantae; phylum Streptophyta; class Magnoliopsida; order Zingiberales; family Zingiberaceae; genus Boesenbergia; species Boesenbergia rotunda. The sequence goes on along the minus strand of JAGFNQ010003698.1, from coordinate 355,605 downwards.
ACATGGAGGGCACCCCTATGGGCACACGGACACCTGGATGACTAATATATAAGGGGATTCAAGCCATGGTTTCAAGATATCAATTTCTTCATCTTACTACTCATTCACAGTGAAGCTAATGTGTCAAGGCGAAGCTCTACGACCAAGGAGGCTCCAGGAGGAAGTGCATGACACTTTGGCCTTCCAGATTGGTCGGGATAGTCATTTATTGTTGGTTTGCTTTTACTTACAAATTGTACTTAATTTCACTTATTTGTGCTTGTACTTAAAACTGTAAGATTGGTTTGTCTGCCTCCGGAAAGGAGACCACTAGTGGACGGGTACTTCCCGTGATTAGGACTTGGACGTACTGACCCTGGGAGATTTGGAACCAAGTAAAATCCCATGTGTTTACTGTGTCTATTGATTTTTATTCCGCTGCGAACTAACAGTCTTGATAGAAAGAATGAACGAACGAATGACAAAATTCTGAGAAAGAATGTAAGTCGATATTCACCCCCCCTTCTATCGACATCATCGATCCCACAATTGGTATCAGTGTAGGTGGCTATGATCGGACTCACAGCCGAAGGAGCAAGAAGACTAGGAATTGAGGGGGAGTCAAGGGTGAAAATGGTATATTTTATTATGCCAAATTTTACAGTTCATATAATTTGTAACAAGTGTAGGGAGAGAGGGAACTATAAAAACAAGTGTCTTACTCATAAGATTCAAACGACCCCACCGGAGACAATGGAGGTACCAGCGCTATGAGTCCGGAGGGACAAGAACCATATCAAGTGCTTCAAGTATTAGAAGCATAGACACTACAAGAACCAATGTCTAGAATGGAGGAAGGATATATCAACAATATCAGAAAATGCGAGGATGACACAAAATTTTAATTCTTACACAGGTATCCCTGTTATCTTAGATTTAAATTTGCATGATAATTTTCTTTTCAAAAATACCCCTATACATGCAAACATAATCATTAATTTTTTGGATAAATTAGATTTTCTGTATAGTAAACTAAATGTATTGCATGATAAATTAGCTAGTAATGGACCCAAATCAAACATTAATAATATTAAAATATTGAATATTAATTCCTTAATCAATAATATTAATGCTGTAATTTTAGAAATTAATTCTAACATTTTAAATAAATTAGCTTGATTTCTTGTGTTCTAAATCCCTGTACACTTAGAGACAGGGCATCAAATTCATAGGGTCTAACATAACTTAGTTGACCACATCAAAACTAACCCGGAATACTTACACTTACTATATTGGTTTAACCAAATTAAAGGTTACAATAAATTAATAATTTATCATATCAGGCAGAAATTTGATTTTTATATTTAGAAAAGGGTGACAAAAGGTTACAGGTAGATTTTGTGTGTTCTATTATATGAATAATGATTGGGAGAGTGAAAATGGAAGAGTGAAAATCATAGTGAATGGCGTGACACCTTGCATGCACGATCTCCGACGGGTTTACCATGCCCCTCAGGGTATAGTTGAATTCGGGGCGGCAGCCGAAGGCCACCGATGGTGTCCAAGCAATAATCGGGCGTGTGCATATAAAGTGCCACGTCATGCCACGTCATGCCACGTCATTCACTATGATTTTCACTCTCCCTATCATTGCTCTTTATTTACCAAGTGTGTAGGAATGAAAGACTTGATAGGTCTAAAGGACCTAACACCAGACTAAAGTCCAGTTAAGTCAGGAGGACCTAATAATCGATAGGAAACCCAGATATGTCAAAAGAGAATATGATATCTGACAGGAAGTCCAGTTGAGTCTGCAGGACCTAACAATTGGCTGAAGTCCATATGGGACATCTGACAGGAAGACCTAGTGTGTCAAGAGATCAATAAGTCTACAAATGATAAGTGGCGGTAAGCACTAGAGGAGAGAGATCTAGTGAGGGTGAATCCCAGTGGGACTATAAGCGTTGTTCCAACTCTTATCCATTTTAGATATTTAAGTTGAGACCAAGATTAGATCATGATCGTGTTAGACAGAATCTAATTCATAAATTTATTATATGTATTAACTCTATTTTATAGGTTATTTTTGTTATGGACTAACACATTTTACAGAAGCTTAGAACAAAAATATGGATTTGGATGAATAGTACTTGAGGTGCCTCGGTTGAATGGGAGGCCGCCCTAAGTGAGGTTGGAGGCACCCTAGATGGATGCAGGTGCCCTCACACCAATAAACTTCAAGGACAATGTTTTGTTGATTGGAGGCATCTCAGAGCTGATTAGAGGTGTCTCGGATCAAACTAGAGGCACCTTGGAACTTCAAGTGGATAAAGGCCGACGTTTGTGAATTGAATTAGCATTATTAGAGGCGCCCTAGGTTATTGGAGGTGGAGGCTCCTCCAATAACCTATATAAGGAGGGTTTGGTCAGCTCCTTTAAAATAACTTTTCTACGAGCTTCCTCGATCATTCTACTATGTCATCTTCATGATACTGTTGTACTGTGACTCCTATGCCTTACTGTTGCTATCAAACCAACAACAACATAGGAGCTCAATGCATTCTTCGTCATTATGTTGGGTAACGAATTTTGTTGATTTCAGCTATTACATAAGAAAGTGTATGATTGTTACACTTCCTTTATCTTGTACTCGATTGCTCTTTTGAAAGTTTTCTGAAAGAGGATATCAGTGGATTACCCATCAACAAAGGTTTGAAACGTCTAGGTCTTAGAGTAGGAGAGGTTGAAGGTTTTGAATCAAGTAAATAATCGTGTGTTGATTTTGTTTCTGCTTTTTCTTACTTGGTCTTTTTCTGCTGTTTTAAAATAAAAAAAAAAGTTCTTAACTATACGTGATTCATCTCCCCATCTCACATGCATCAATCCGCAATATTCATTACTTGTATACATATTCTTCAGTATCATGAATAACTTTTATTAGTGTTGTTGGGTATTGCTGCTCTATGAAATCTAGAAATACATCAAATAGAAGTAACTACAATTTTTCTAAATGAGAATTTAGAAGATGAAATTTACATAGAACAACCTGAAGAGTTTTCTAATACCAGAATAGGAAAACAAAGTTTGTATATTAGTAAAGTCATTATACGGCTTGAAACAAACTCCACAGTAGTGTATTAAAATTTTGATAATGCGTTGAAGGAAAGTGGATTTAAGATCAATGAATGTGATAAATGTGTCCACATGAAAGCCATAAAGAATAACTATATCATTTTATGTCTTTTATAAAGATGACATACTTATTATTTGGAGCAATGATAAGGTGATTAAATCTACTAAAACTATGTTGAACTTGAAATTTACCATGAAGGACATGAGTCTGGCTTATGTGGTTCTATGAATCAAAATTCTTTGGATATCAGAATGACTTATTCTAAATCAGTCCCATTAGGAGGATAGAATTCTTGAGAAATTTGCCAAAGGTGATACTACATTGATACAAACACCGATAGAAATGAATTAATATCTATAGAAAAATCGAGAAAAGAGTATCTCTCAGATAGAGTAGCCCAGGATAATTGGAAGTCTGATGTATTTAATGAGTTGCACATGACCAGACTTAGCCCACACATTGAATAACTGAGTAGATACACGAGTAATGTCGGTGTTAAGCATTGAAAAGGGATAATAAGAGTACTAAGGTAGTTGAGATATACTCATGATTATGAACTGCATTATATGAGATATCCTACTATAATTGAAAGATACAACTATGCGATCCTTAGGAGAAAACTCGACTTATGCATAATAGAATAAAATTTATCTTGTAATAAAACTTATGCATGAATTATTTTTTGGATATTCTAACTTTGTTTGTACTTTCCGTTTAATGATGTTTTATTTATACATGTCTATTTTAATGTGATTATGTTTGTATCTGCGTATGATGCCTGCTTACAAATTCTGGTTGACTCTCATATTTTAGTAGGATATTTTTCCTTTTATATACTGTCAAAATTTTATTATTATGCACTTATGTTTATTTCATAATGCATTATTTATCTACAAATATTAATAGAGATAAGTTTTCAAAATAGAGGGAAATGTATGTTAGATTGTATATATTTATAAAATTATTTGTTCATAGTTTTTAGAGTAATTTAGTTTTTTTCCTTTTTGGTTTAGGGGTTATGATTTCTTAATCTAGCTATATAAAACATTGTACTCTATTTTTTTAACAATTTTTTTGGATTAATCAAAACTGCCACCTTTTCCTTTTCTCAAGTTCTACATGGTAGCAAAGCTTTCATCTTCTTGGTTTTGATTGTTTGATTGAAAAATTGTTAATTTGATCCATAATTTTTGCAGATTGAATTTTTTTTTGGTGTGTTCATATAATTTTTTATGGAAATATGGTAATCAACCATAGTCGTCTCTGTCTCATAACTAAAATAGGTCGACTTCGAAGGTTTCTAGTGATGAATGTGCTGATTGTAAAGATGAGGGTACTGAAGTCTCAGTGTCCATTATTGTTGAACAAAGGTAAACTATGGTAACAACATAAATGACCACCGCAGCAACAATATCAGCATCAACGACCTCAATGGCCACCATTGCTATATCAGAATGCTTCATGGAAATCTGATCCATATATACTTGAGTGGTTTCAACAGTTCCTTGCTTTATAGCCTTTTACCAGGTCTGCTTAATCTCATATAGGTTAGTCATCGTTTGGCACATCAGATATATCTTTCTCTTTGTAGATCTTAGATTCTGGAGTTTCTCATCATATGTCACCTGACTTGTCGTCTTTTATCTCCTTGTCACCTAATTCATCTTTATTAATTGTGATTGTTAATGATAATTCGATGTTATTAGTAGTTGTTGATTCTGTTGTTATAGGTGTATGTCTCTTCCTAATGTCTATTATATTCGTAGTCTTACACTTAATCTAATTTCAATTAGTCAATTGTGTGAGTATGGATATGCAATTTCTTTTCTTCATCCAATTGTTATATGCAGGACCTACGATTTCATAAGGTGATTCAGACAGGCCAAAATCAAGAGAGACTCTATGTCTTGGATAAACTCCAAGTATCGATCTATAATCTTTCGATTGAGTCATTCTTCTTTTGATTTTTATTTGTGGCATACTATGTTGGATCGAGAGAAAACGATAGAGGGGGTGAATATCGTAAAACGTTTTTCGGATAAAATTAAGAGCAAATGCGCAGCGGAATAAACAAAACTGAACAATACGCAAACACCAAGATTTTACTTAGTTCGGAGTCGCAGTCGGCTCCTACTCCAAGGCCCACGGTAGTTGACCGTTTACTGCGGGCAATACTATAATCACGCAAAACAGTTTACAAAAGGATGATTACAATGATAGTGCAGTAAAAAAAACACAGCTCTTCGTTACCGACGTCCGGTGTCGAATGTATCTCGGAGCAGAGGGACGTCGTCGGCGCTTGTATCTCGAGTTGGGAGGTTTCTGTAGCAGAGCGCCTCGAGTGGAAGAGCGTGAAAGCGTTGAAAAACTTGATGTTGAGAAGCCTTGGTGTTGGGTGTTATTTATAGCACTTCTGGGCGCCCTGAACGTTGGGGGCACCCCCCCCCCCACGTGTCAACCGATCCAGAATTACCTCGGACAGCCCTTATCCCACTCGAATAGGGCTGAGGATTGACTCTGGGGCGCCCGGGACGCTGGGGGCGCCCTGGTTGACCATTTCAGCGAGCTTCTCGGCTGGATAAGAGTTATCCACTTCGTTGGCTTGTGTGTGGGGCGCCCTGGCCACTGGGGACGCCCGGGAGCACGGGGGTGCCCCGCCCAGTAAACTTCCGAAGCGTACTCTTGCCTAGCTTATTTTACCTTGACCTTGGGGGCGCCCGGGACACTGGGGGCGCCCTGCCCAGCTGCTGCCTCTCTCTTTTGAGGCGTTTTGAGCTGCGGAGACTCGTTCCTTTAGTCCTACATCCAGGGTTAGTTGCAAATACAATAAAGCAAGAGTATGTTATGAGTATACAGCCTTAGCTATCTTGGTTCTGACTTTGGGTCTCCAAAATGGAGCCCTAGGTCGAACCGATGCCTACTGTTCCCTCGACGGGGAACGCGTCCTCACCTACTCCTCTCAGGAGAATTTACCTGATGCCAACCGGCTCCTCCAGTTGGACTTTTGCCCAGCAGTCCTTCGCCAGGTGCCTAGCTGTCCTTCGCTAGGTCTTCAGTACTATGCAGTCCTTCGCCTGGTGCCCAGCAGTCCTTCGCTAGGGCTTTGTATCCTGGCATTCCTTCGATAGGTGCCTAGCAGTCCTTCGCTAGGGCTTTGTATCCTGGCATTCCTTCGCCAGGTGCCTAGCAGTCCTTCGCTAGGGCTTTGTGTCTTGCCATTCCTTAGCCAGGTGCCTATCAGTCCTTCGCTAGGGCTTTGTGTCCTAGCATTCCTTCGCCAGGTGCCTAGCAGTCCTTCGCTAGGACTTTGTTTCCTGGCAGTCCTTCGCCGGGTGCCTAGCAGCCCTTCGCTAGGACTTTGTTTCCTGGCAGTCCTTCGCCAGGTGCCTAGCAGCCCTTCGCTAGGACTTTTCCTGCACACTTGAGTAACATTGTTAGATCACCAATAATACTTAACTTTGAACCCTTTGCCAATATCAAAACAAGGTTCGATATGGTGCTTCCTGCACCAACAATCTCCCCCTTTTTGATTTATGGCAACACAATTCAAAGTTAAGTAAAAATTACAACAGTTTAAGCAAGAAGGTTAAGACCAATAAAACATAGCAATTCTGAATAGTATAAAGTCTAAAAACCAATGTAATTTTGAAAAAAAATTCTCATACTCCCCCTGAATAATTGTGTTATAAAACAAAAATTAACTTAGCTCTTAACTTTGACCTTTCCTCCCCCTTTGACATATATCAAAAAACATTTATGGGTGAACAATATGCCTAACAGGGATTTTTGAGTTTTTCTAAGTGCTTCATGTTTTTGACAAAGTGTTTTTCAAAAATAGAGTAAAAGCATTTTCACTAAAAAACTTTTTACACTTAGACAATTTTTCATTTTGAGAAGTTTTGCAAGCCTAAATTTTGTTCAACAAGTTTTACCTACAAGGCTTTGCAAAAAGAATTTTATTTAGGCAAAATTTTGAGGCCAAATTTTCCTAAAAAGAGTTTCAACTTTGATAATTAGGACAAAATTTGCCAAAAATTTTTGCTCAGACAACTTTTGTTTTTAAAAAAAAATCTTAAAAAAATGCACTTAAAATTTTTGAAACAATTAGAAATTTTGAAGCACCTTTTGAAAAAGAGATAAAAATTAGACAAAATTTCATTTTTCTCTTTCTTTCTCTCCCCCTTAATGTGAAACTCTTTTCCTTATGTTTTAGACCATTTTTAAGATAAACTTTCACTAAAAAGGGAAAAAGTTTAAGGAAGAATTTAATTTCACTATTTCTACTCTCCCCCTTGGCCATATATCAATAAAGAACTTTTGAAAAAATATATTTTGAAAGAAGTTTTAAAATTTATGTATCAGAGCTTATGAGTCTTGAAAACATAAATATTTGAGTGAGAGAATAATGTCAACAATGAAGAATTGATGCTAAAAAAATAGAATTGGAGTCAAGTATATATTTTCATTGAGTCCATGCATGACACACAAAAAAATATTTAATCAATAAGTTTACTTGTTTTGGCTATTTCGAAAAATACAAGTGCTTCAAAAGATATTAAGCTTTTTGAGAGATGCACGTACTTTGTATCTTTGAAAAATATACGTCACTATGAAAGATATTATGCATTTTTGAAAATATAAGTATTATTTGAAAAATATGCATTTTTGAAAAATATGCAAGTACTTTTGAAAACAGATTGAGCCTTTTTGGAAGGTCTAAGTACTGTTTTTGAAAACTATTAGACTTTGAAAAATATAAGTAATTTTTGAAAAGTATTATGCATTTTGAAAACATAATACTTGATTTGGTTTCTTTTCCAGTCTGACACAATCCTAGGAAACCTTGTTAACTACAAGGACATTTCCCTAAGTGTCCTGGAAAAGTTTTCAAAGTCAAGTAAGTATTATTTTCAAAAATATTCTACAGAGATTTTAAAAGTATTCCAAAGTTAAGCAAAATTTTAAAAGTGATTGTATATATAAGCAAAATGATTTAAAAGGATAGTGTTTTGAAAAAAAAATTATTTATGTTTTCAAAAGGATTTTAAAAGTGCAGTGCATGAAAACATATAATTTAGAAAAATGTTCAATAATTCTTTTAATTTAATCCCCCCCTAAGCTTGACTCAGTCCTAGGAAGCTTGTTGACTACAAGCGATCTTCCTCTGAGTCTTCAGGTTTGATTCAAATTATAAGAATTATCTAATAATTTTGAAAAAATAGTCAGAAATAATTTCTTTCGATTTAGACTCCTCCTAAATTTGACACTTCCTAGGAGTCCTTGTAGATCATGAAGTAGAGTTCCTTTGTGTCTTTAGGGTTTGTCAAAATCAAAAGGGAATCATGCACAATTCTTAAAATGAATTCTGAAGAATTAACATTTCGAAAAAACTGAGCATAGTTTTCGAAAAACATGAGTGATAGTTTGAAAACATAGTATTTTTAAACTTCTTATTTTAATTGGAACTCCCCCTAAACCTGACACAGTCCTAGGAGGCTTGTTGACCACAAGTTAATCCTCCTGTGAGTCTTAGGGTTTGATTAAAAAAAAGAAGAAAACAAAAAAAATGTGTTTTAATGATTTGAAACATAATTACTTTCTCCCTCTTGAACAGGTTAATATAGAGAACAAAAAAATGATTTCCAAAAAAAATAGAAGGTTTTAAAAAAACTTAAGTTCGAAACACTATACCTATCAGAGCCCAGACTACAGACATTTTCCTTAAACATATCCTAAGTGATCCCCAAGGTGACTTTTTGCCATGCTTATTTTTCTAGAATTTGTATAATGGCAAAGGAAAGAAGTAATTGTTAAGAAATAAATTTCCTAATTTTAAGTACAATGGTTTGAAACATTAACTCTCAGTTTAAAAAGTTAAATTTGAGTTTTGAGGATTTTAAAATTAATTTAGAGGGTTAGATTTGAATTTTGAAGTTGTTCAGTTGAATTAAATTTGAATTTTAAAAGTATTCAGTTGAATTAAATTTGAATTTTAAAAGTATTTATTTGAATTTTGAAGTTTGAAATTGATTCAGTTTGTAAGGTTGGTTAGGTTGGACTAAACTTTTAGGTCCTAAGCATCTCACCCATTTCTAAGTGACAAAACAGGATATCCTTAACTGTTTTGTGAGATGCATTCATTTTATCTTTGATTTTATGTTAACACTATGATTTAATTGAAGCTTGTGTTAGATTCGAGTTTAACAAATAATAATTTAAAAGTGAGTTTCGATAATTGGCTTCCAGGTCTTGGCGAGGCACAGAGGCCTTCTTTGGCCGTAGCCTTATTGGATCAACAACCCTTTCCTAGACAAAGCCTTTTAAAGAAAGATCATTTTCAAATTATTGTTTGAGATACTTTGGTCTAACTAGCTTAGGATTCGGAGAGGTAGCTTCGGCTAGTTCCACCGGATTAAAAAGACCAAATAGAGTACTCCTTACCCTACTTGATTCCTTAGTCAGGCTTCTCTAACGTACTATCATCAAACCTTGTCCTAATACTAGGTTGTTCAAGTTTCAATTAATCAGGTCCTTATCTAACCATTTCTAGTCCTATGAATAGCAAAACACTTTAAGTAAAGTCATAGTGAGGAGAAATTTCTGGATTTTCTAAGTTAGCAAAATTGTTAATTAGTTTTTCTAGTATATCACTTTTAATTTCAAAGTCTCATTTTCGTGTCTTAATTTTCTGAAGTTTGAATTAATTATTTGCATGAATTAATTATGTTATTTAAGCATGCATTCATATTTAAGTTTGACCAAGAGTGATTAAATGAACTATCAGCATTCATTGTAAAAACTGGATTTTCATATAAATTATAGTTACCCATCTTGGTTGGTTGTCCTGGATCTTTGGCTCTTCTATTTGTACATTCACCTTTATAATGCCCAAACTCCTGGCACTTGAAGCATTGGATCAGACTTTTGTCTTTTCTTGCTCTTGGAATTGGTTCCTTTGACGCCTTCGATGGTGCCGTTCGTATCTTACGAGTAGGACACCTACTTTTGTAGTGCCCTCTCTCCCTGCATGTGTAACAAATTACATGATCTTTCAAATTTGAATTTACAAATTTACCTTTTGATTCCTTATTGGGAATCTCTCCCTTGATTCTTGCCACCTTGGATCTAGACTCATCTTCTGATTCCGTGTCTGAGTCGGACTCGGGTATTGGTTGAAGCTCCTTTGGTGGTTCTTTTGGAGTTTTCCCTGTAATAGAATTTACACCTTCCTCGACCATTATAGTATCTGTTTGATTACCTAATTTTGAAAAGAATTTAAAATCGGTTACCATCTCAGTCAATTCGTCATCTGATTCTGGTTCGATTTTGACTTTGGATTCGAGTTCAGACTCTGACTCAGCTGTCTGTGCTTGGACCGAGAGGGCAAGATAACTTACCTGATCTTCTTTTCATCTGAGATCTCTTGATTAAGGTTAATCAGTTTTTCCCAAATTTCTCTCACAGATCTGAAGGATCCGACCCGCTTCAAATCTTCATTGGTTAGGCCATATTGTAGGATTGCAGTCGCCCTTGCATCTGTCTCAATCATCCTCAAGGTTGGTTCATCCAGTTGATCCCACGTAATTGATAGTCCATCTTCTGTAGGGAGGGAGAACCCTGTTTGAATGATCATCCATATGTCCATATGGGCCTTCAGATGGAACTCCATTTGACTTCTCCAATAATTGAAGTTCTCGCCAGAGAATAGCGGTGGACGGGCACTGTTCCACTCTTGATTTGCCATTTAGTTTAACCTCGTACAGAAAAGAAGTAACAAGAATGTACCAAGACTTGGTCTTGGATTAGTAGTGCGGGAGAAGAAAAAAAAGTAGCCCAACAAAAATATTGCATGAATTTCGAGGTAGAATAATAATAAAATAATAATAAAATTTATGACAAATTTTTGAAAGTGTTACTTTATCAATTCTGATTAATGATGAAAGAGTAAAACTTCAATGCTTGGGAGAAAATTTGCTCGAATTAAGGTAGCACGAATTTCGAAAAAATATATTAAAATAATAGAAAAAATAATTTATGACAAATTTTTGAAACTTGATTGTTTTATCAATTCTAACTTATGATGAAAAAATAAGAATTCATAATTGAAAAAGGCGTAAGAATATTTTAAATCCACCCACAAATATTATTTATTTGAAAATAAAAAGCGAAAAAGATCGAGTCGTGTTGCACCAAACTCGATTAACGAGAAAGAATAAAATAAAATAAAATAGTTTCTGTTGGATCGAGAAAACTGATAGAGGGGGGGGTGAATATCGGTAAACTTTCGGATTTTCGTAAGAGCAGGTACGCAGCGGAAATTAAACAACAAGACAGAGAGACACAGTCGATTTACTTGGTTCAGAGCCTGTGTCGACTCCTACTCCAAGGCCCACGGTCGTTGACCGTTTACTTTGGGCAATTCTATATAGGCGCAAAAAGGTTTACAAAATTTAATTACAAAGATAAGTGCAGTAAATAAAAAGAACGCTCTTCTTTTACCGACGTCCGGAGTAGATTAACTTTTTTGGAGCAGCGGGACGTCGTCGGCTCGAGTTGGAGAGTTTCCGGAGCAAGGCGCGAGAGCAGAAGAGCTTTGAGGCGTTGAGTGAATTTGTGTTCTGAAGCCTTGGTCGAAGGCCCTTTATATAGGGCCTGGGGGCGCCCGGGATGTCGGGGGCGCCCCCCACGTGGCCTTTGATCCGCAGAGCTCTCGGTCAGCGTCTATCCTCTGGATCCGCTTTGACCGGGGCGCCCGCAGCGCTCGGGGCGCACGGGTTGACCGGGTCAAACTCTATCCTTTGGCTTCGCTTGGCTTCTGGATCGATGTATGCGCATGGGGGCGCCCGGGAGCACGGGGGTGCCCGGGAGTAGCGGGGGCGCCCGGGAGCACGGGGGTGCCCGGCCCAGCATGTATTCGAACTCCTTTTTTCTTTACTTGTTTTGTATGGCCCTTGGGGGCGCCCGGGAAACTCCGGGCGCCCTACTCAGCTACTACCTCATTCCTTTGAGGCTTTCTGAGCTGCAGACACTCCTTCCTTTGGTCCTACATCCAGGGTTAGTCCAAAACACAATAAAGCAATAAAGTATTTGTTTATACAGCCTTAGCTGTCTTGGTTCTGACTTTGGTCTCCAAAATGGAGCCCTAGGTCGAACCGACGCCTACTGTTCCCTCGACGGGGAACGCGTCCTCACCTACTCCTCTCGGGAGAATTTACCTGATGCCAACTGTTCCTCTGGTTGGACTTTTGCCTGACGGTCCTTTGTCAGGTCTTGGATGCCGAGCTGCCCTTCGCTCGGTGCCTAGCATTCCTTCGCTAGGGCTTTAGTCCCAAGCTGTCCTTCGCCTGGCGCCTAGCAGTCCTTCGCTAGGTCTTGGATACTGGCAGTCCTTCGCCAGTTGCCTAGCAGTCCTTCGCCAGTTGCCTAGCAGTCCTTCGCTAGGGCTTGGATACTGGCAGTCCTTCGCCAGTTGCCTAGCAGTCCTTCGCTAGGTCTTGGATACTGGCAGTCCTTCGCCAGTTGCCTAGCAGTCCTTTGCTAGGGCTTGGATACTGGCAGTCCTTCGCCAGGTGCCTAGCAGTCCTTCGCTAGGTCTTGGTACTCTGCACACTCAAGAGACATGTTAGATCACAAACAAACTTAACTTTGAATCCTTTGCCAATATCAAAACAAGGTTCGATATGGTGCTTCCTGCACCAACAGTTTCAAAAATCTGAAAAACTCTCAAATTGGTGGTTGCACCAAATTTGAGCTACCCCACTCTAATACCACTTATTGGATCGAGAGAAAACGATAGAGGGGGGGTGAATATCGTAAAACGTTTTTCGGATAAAATTAAGAGCAAACGTGCAGCGGAATAAACAAAACTGAACAATACGCAAACACCAAGATTTTACATGGTTCGGAGTCGTGGTTGGCTCCTACTCCAAGGCCCACGGTCGTTGACCGTTTACTGCGGGCAATACTATAATCGCGCAAAACAGTTTACAAAAGGATGATTACAATGATAGTGCAGTAAAAAAAACACAACTCTTCGTTACCGACGTCCGGTGTGGAATGTATCTCGGAGCATAGGGACGTCGTCGGCGCTTGTATCTCGAGTTGGGAGGTTTCTGTAGCAGAGCGCCTCGAGTGGAAGAGCGTGAAAGCGTTGGAAAACTTGATGTTGAGAAGCCTTGGTGTTGGGTGCTATTTATAGCACTTCGGGGTGCCCTGAACGTTGGGGGCGCCCCCCCCCCAACGTGTCAATCGATCCGGAATTACCTCGGTCAGCCCTTATCCCACTCAAATAGGGCTGAGGATTGACTCTGGGGCGCCCGGGACGCTAGGGGCGCCCGGGACGCTAGGGGCGCCCTGGTTGACCATTTCAGCAAGCTTCTCGGCTGGATAAGAGTTATCCGCTTCGTTGGCTTGTGTGCGGGGTGCCCTGGGCACTGGGGGTGCCCGAGAGCACGGGGGCGCCCCGCCCAGTAAGCTTCTGAAGCGTACTCTTGCCTAGCTTGTTTTGCTTTGACCTTGGGGGCGCCCTGCCCAGCTGCTGCCTCTCTCCTTTGAGGCGTTTTGAGCTACAGAGACTCGTTCCTTTGGTCCTACATCCAGGGTTAGTTGCAAATACGAATAAAGCAAGAGTATGTTATGAGTATACAGCCTTAGCTGTCTTGGTTCTGACTTTGGGTCTCCAAAATGGAGCCCTAGGTCGAACCGACGCCTACTGTTCCCTCGACGGGGAACGCGTCCTCACCTACTCCTCTCAGGAGAATTTACCTGATGCCAACCGGCTCCTCCAGTTGGACTTTTGCCCAGCAGTCCTTCACCAGGTGCCTAGCTGTCCTTCGCCAGGTCTTCAGTACCATCCAGTCCTTCACCTTGTGCCCAGCAGTCCTTCGCTAGGGCTTTGTATCCTGGCATTCCTTCGCCAGGTGCCTAGCAGTCCTTCGCTAGGGCTTTGTATCCTGGCATTCCTTCGCCAGGTGCCTAGCAGTCCTTCGCTAGGGCTTTGTGTCCCAGCATTCCTTCGCCAGGTGCCTAGCAGTCCTTCGCTACGGCTTTGTGTCCTGGCATTCCTTCGCCAGGTGCCTAGCAGTCCTTCGCTAGGACTTTGTTTCCTGGCAGTCCTTCGCCAGGTGCCTAGCAGCCCTTCGCTAGGACTTGGTTTCCTGGCAGTCCTTCGCCAGGTGCCTAGCAGCCCTTCGCTAGGACTTTTCCTGCACACTTGAGTAACATTGTTAGATCACCAATAATACTTAACTTTGAACCCTTTGCCAATATCAAAACAAGGTTCGATATGGTGCTTCCTGCACCAACATACTAGTCTAGGTCATGTTTCAGTATCCCATTTATAATTTTTAGCTTCGTCTGGAGTATTTCTGATTGTAGTGGTTGTAAACTGACAAAATTTTCTACGTTACCTTTCAATAAAAGTTTATCTTTTTCTTCTAATCCTTTTGATCTGGTTCATTCCAATGTGTGGGGGCCTTCTCCTAGTACTATAAAATAGGGAACAAGATATTATATTTTTTTTATTGATGATTGTAATCGTTATGCTTAGGTTTATCTTATGAAACATATATCTAATAATCTTCTTATCTTTAATGACTTTAAACTCTTGTCAAAACTCAACATTTAGTTGTTATCAAGTGATTTCATTGTGATTTAAGGGGCGAGTGCACTTCCAATATTTTTTCTCATTTACTTGCAGCAAAAGATACTATATATTAAACCTCATGTTGTGAAACACCTGAACAGAATAGGGTTGCGGAGAGAAAGTATAGACATCTTGTCGAGACAACCAGCTCATTCTTATTGTTTACAGATGTTCCTAGAGTCTTTATGAGAGAAGCAGTTCTTACTGCTACTCGTGTTATTAATAGGATTATGACTTCTCACAATTCAAATTTGTCTCCTTTTCAAAAATTGTATAGTTGTGCTCTTGTTTATTCCTATTTACATATTTTTGGTTGTACATGTTTTGTTCTCTAATCGCACGTTGAACATGATAAGTTGTCCTCTAGATCTGCTTTGTGTGTCTTCCTTGGTTGCATTGTTGGTTAAAAGAGATATTATTCTTTTGATCTAGTCAATAAAAAATTGTATGTCTTTTGTCATGTTGTATTTCTTGAGCATATTCCTTTCTTCTCCATATTTCTTCTACCGTATGACATGTCTCTTGCAGATCTTATTCGCATTAATTCTTTCAGTGCTGACACTAACAAAGCCTCCCCCACAACTACTCTTTCTGATGATAGCTTCATTGAATCTGGTAATCTCGAGACATCTCCTCCTCCCCCTCCTGCAATTGTTCCATCACCTCGTGAGATTGCGGGCAATCCTACTCGTCGGTCTACACATCCTCGTAAATCTACTAAACTACCTAATTTTTCTTATTCTTGTTATTCTAGTTCCTTTACCTCTTTTGTTACTTCTGTTCATATCTTTTTGAGCATTTATCGTATATAGAAGTTGTTGGTAGCTCTCTTTGGCAGAATGCTATGGACGGGAATTAATTGCTCTACATCATACTCATACTTGGGATTTGGTACCTTTGCCACCAGGAAAATATGTCATGGTTATCGTTGGGTCTATAAGATCGAAACTAAATATGATGGTTCTATTAAACAGTACAGAGCTCATCTTGTTGCTAAAGGTTACTTTTAGAAGTATGACATGGATTATGAGAAAATTTTTGTTCGCTAAATGACCACCGTTCATATGTTAATTGTCATTACCTCTATTCATCGATAGAAAATATCTCAAATGAAAGTCAGGAATGCCTTCTTAAATGGTAATCTTCAAGAAGAAGTATATATGATGCCTCCTTCTAGAGTTGCTCACCGACCTGGTGAAGTTTATAGGTTTCACAAAGCTCTCTATGGACTCAAACTATTTGCAAAGTTCTCCATGATGATTGCCTCGCTTGGCTTTCATCCTACTAATCATGATTCAGCTCTATTTGTCAAGTATATGTATGTAGATCATATACTTTTGTCTTTATATTTGGATGACATGATAATTACTGATAATGACTTTGATGAAATTGAGTTTTTGAAGTTTGAATTAGCTCGTTTTATATGAAAGACTTGTGTTTACTACACTATTTTCTAGGGATCAAGAATGCTTCTTCGCTAAAAGGTTATCTCTTGTCTCAGTCAAAGTACTTAGCTAATTGGGCAGGCGACCATACAGATCATAAGTCGACTATCGACTTTTACATTTTTCTTGGAGATTTTCTTATCTCTTGGAAGAGTAATAATCAAGATGTTATTTCTAGATCTTCCATAGAAACTGAGTATTGTGTCATGGCTACCACCACTTGTGAGATTGTTTGGCTACGTTGGTTGCTTTACAGATATAGAAAATTTTCTTCGGTAACCTACTGCTCTTCATTGTAATAATCAGAGTGTCATTCAGATTGCACAATATAATTTTTTATGAGAGAACGAAGCATATTAAAATTGATACTCATCTCACTCATCATCATTTATTACTTGGCACTATCACGTCACATTTTGCTTCTTTCTCACTATAAATATCTGATATGTTTACCAAAACTTATTCCACTTCGTGCTTCAATTTTTTGTCTGACAAATTCTCAATATTTTTACCCATAGCATCGTGAGTTTGAGGGAATGATAGATTTTATATATTTACTAGTATAATACTCATGCGATACACAGGAATCTTACACAATTCAAATAACATATTTAGTGATAATATATATATGTCAATTTTTATTATTAAATAAAAAATAAAATGAAAAGAAATTTTATTTCTTCATGGATTCATGTCAATATAAGATATAGTATTATTTTTATAATATAAGATATTAATGGTGATCATAAGTTTTATAAGGATGGTGGATGTGGATGCGATCTAAAGTTTACTTTGTTTTGATAGGAGTGTGTCACAGGCGACACATAAAACCCCTAGTAGAAATCTACTGTGATGAGTCATCCCCCATATAAAAATTAATTTAATATCAAAGTGGACCAACCCTAGTAGTAATAAGAATAGATACTACACTTGATCTTAGCCAAAAGGCCGAGAAAGGTATGAGTTGCTTTACCGTTCTTTGTCTATTTTTATAATTGCTCTGTGTGTAATTCGTCTTGGTAACTTCAGACGTGGGACTATCATTTTTCATACATCAATTCAAGGGAAGCTAAAGGCCTATATTTTATTAAAATTAAATTAAATTTATTTTTTTTTGTACTTTACTGTAATCATTATAACTTATTTAAAATTTTAATTTTGGAAATTTTAAAATACAATTTCAAATTAAAATTTGAAATTATCTTTTTTGAATGTGATAAATTATTTTTTAAAATTTTAATTTTCGATTAAGATATGAATTTTTCTTTTTAGGATTTATAATTATATATTTTCTTTTGAATTTGTATTTTTAATTATAAATTTTTTTTTAGAAAATTTATATTCGGTTTAGACGGGAATCCTAAGCTCCCTGTGAATGTCACGTCTGCATGTAAAGAGTGATGATACGCACAATGAAAGTGAATGCCTCAGTGAAAATTTTGACCGTCAACGACGGCACGTTCGACGTCCGATCGTCGATCGGACACTACCAACGGCCTTCGGCCGCTGCCCCGAACCAAACTATACCCTGGAGGGCACGGTGAACCCGTCGGGGATCGTCACAATTGCGATCTTACATCATTGACCGTCAATTTCGATGGGTTCATCGTTGCCGGCGATCCTGACAAGTTCACCGTCCTCCCAAGGTATAGTTTGATTCGGGACGGCAATCAGAGACCGCCGGTGGTGTCCGATCGACGATCGAACATATACACATTAACTGCACGTCATTCACTATAATTTTTACTCTCCCAAATTCACTCTTCAAATCATTTCCCGCATGTAAAACTATGTTTTATAGATATTAATAGATAGATTAGACTTATGTGTTTATAGCCTTTAGGGTAGTTTAGTTTTTTCCTTTTCAATTTAGGATTTAAAATTTCTTAATCTACCTATATAAGATTTTATAATACTTTTTTTGATTTATCAAGATTATCTTTTTCTCTTCTCAATTTCTATCATGTAATCTTTAAAATAGCATAGCTATAAAGTTTTCTAAAAAAGAGTTTTAAAACTTATTCTTTTGGAACTTATAAAAAATAAAAAATTGCCTTGAAAATGCTTTTAAATTTGATTTAATTTATTTTATATATGTGATTTTCCAAGTTAATTTTTTCAAACAATTAGTCTGTAATTTTAAAAAAAATATTAACAGTTGTTTGAAAATACTCTTACAAAATACTTTACAAAATGATTTTGCAAGCCTTTATTTATTTTTCTATTATTACCCTGTTTTCTGTTTTGATGTATGTAAAATATAAGAAGAATTTAAAATTAAACATGGCAGAATGTTGATAAGAAGAGAGAGAATTTAAAAACGCTGAAATTTTTTAATAAGGTTAAAGGCATAACTAAACTCAAGCACTTTGGTATTCTCTTTTACTGAGAGAAGTGTGATGGTAATTAAGTAATGTATTTTCCCTATTTTTTCTAATATAAATTATGTTTCTAATAAACAAAGTCTTGGAGCAATTAAACCTATTGAATCTTTTTCCTTCGATGAGCATCGCTTGCATATTCGCGACCCTGAGCTAGAATCACAACCACTGCGTAGGCTGGTTACTTGATAGAACACTTTGCAAACAAGTTACAATAAGAACGGCTCTCTATTTTGAATAAGATCATGATTAAGTTATTCCAGTCCGGCAGCCCCCATGAGAGAGATTAATGATTAATATATAGGTAATATTATAATGAGATCTGAGAGTCAAAATCTAACAAATTCGTCTTTCTTATGTACATTTTTAATATCAAAACGACTTTACCTGTACATTATCTAACTGAAGATTTGACCTCTGAGGCTCTAGTGAATGGCAAAAGATGGGATGAACTTCTTAGGTAATTGAATTCAAATTTTACCTAGACATATTTTAGTAAGAGAGTTTGAAAAAACTTATAAAATTGGATCATTCATTGAGATCTATTTATACTTCCTAATTTATTTTGATGATTAATAAAAAATTTTAATAGTATTGATTCAATCATCTTACACGTAGTCAAATACTAAGAGTTGAATACTAAATTATAAAAAAAAATCTAACTAAGAATTTGACAACAAATCAATTCTTATCAAACATATATATATATATATATATAATATTTATTATTTAAAATTCTAATATATATATATATTTTTTAAATTTTAATTATCCTAATAAAAACTCTAAGACTTTTCAATCTCTTTAAATTTTTTTAACTGAATTAAAAAATATTAAAACTAACAAATTGTTTTTTAATTTTAAATAAATTATAAAAACTAACGACTTTAAATAATTTTAAATATAATTATTATTATTTAATAAATTATTCTCCTAAATCAAAGAATACTCAACTACGTGGAAGACAGAGCGATGTAAATTAAGTTTAATTGCATCAAGCGTTTAAAATGATATAAAAGGGAAAATACATTTGAAATTAAATTTAACGGTTATTAATTTATTTTTTCAATTATTGTTTAACTTTTTTATATCAATTTATGTTCTTATTTGCAGTAGCATTACTCATTTTCTATTCATACTTCACATATATTTTAATGGAAAAGGGAGGAGATATTGATCCCATGAAACTAGAATTACTATTACCTTCGAATACTATCTAAGAATACTCAAAGTCAATTTTAAAGTTAATGCGAATGCAACATACACACTTCAAAACCTATTGAAAGAGAATGTCGAATTATCATAAATGGTGAAGAATATCTGCATCCATACAAAGAAAAGAAAACCTAATACAAAGGCCCAACTTGCTTTTGCGAAACCTGAGCACAAAGAACGTATCTAAGCATAATGCATTTACTTAAACAAACTGAAAAGAAAACCTAATAATACAAAGGCCTAAGTTGCTTTTGCGAAACCTGAGAACAAAGAATGTATCTAAGCATAATGCATTTACTTAAACAAACTGCAAAGAAAAAAAGAGAATATGCATGGTCAAAAGAACCGTAGCTCAAAAAATGAATCAGCCGGAGCAGTGTCCGATGGCTCCTAAGGATTAATGTTGCAGTCTCTCAAATAAATTTGGTCGTAGTTCACATATTTAGACCAGTAATTACGGTACTTCCCGATGCCTATTTCAAGCCAAGGTTTCATGTTTCCATTGTAGTGTATCACAGCTGCACCTGCAATATCTTTCTGGCTCACATTTTGATTGTACCCAAGCCCTAGAACATGCCATGAACGATCAAGAGGGTAAGTGCGCTTCCAAAATGTTATTAAGCCTGGTGGAAGAGTACCCAACTTCCACAATAGTCTGTCTTCATTCTGCAGATAAAAACAGGGGGAACAAATGTGAAGTAACTTGGAAGTGTCAATGAAGCATAAACGTGGATCTGAGCTTGGAAAACCATCGAGGTTTGCATAGAGGATAACAGTTGTATGAACAAGACACAGTAAAGAATGCCGCACAAGTATCTACAGAAGGAAACATGTAATGCCATGTATTTGGTACAAGTAAAAGGACAGCACATTGTTAGATATCAAATGCCGAATAGTGATCACTAACTGTAATTTGCTAAGAGAACCTAGTTGGCATTTTGATATATACTTCAGAGAGAATAGAGTTAGTGAAATAGTACCAAAAGTGCTATATGAAGAATAGAGGATGTTTCTTACCAATTTTTGCCAATGATGATAGATCTTCGTGATATTTTGCTTCCTCCACTCAATCAAATCAAATACATTCATTCCATATGCCCAGCCACAAGCACGTGGGTCAAAATTTTTGGCAATAAGAGGATTAGAAAAGTTGAGATACCTATCAAACCGATGGAAATTTTCACCACAGGTCTCAACTGCACCGTTAACTTTTTCCTTGAGATCAATAGCCCACAGAGAGGAAAGGTCTTTCTGCACAATGACATCATCGTCTAGGAAGACAACTTTGCTGAGCTTGGGGAAGATCTCTGGTAGATAAAATCGCAGATGGTTTAAGATAGATAGATACTTTGGATTTCTAAATTTCAAATTTCCATCAGACTTAGCAAGGTGGGACTTGAAGTAGTAATCTATCATAGACTGAGATTCAAGCTGCTTTAGAACCGGACTATAGCTTGAATTCAGCCATGTAAATTCGTCAACATTCTGAACCTGAATTGCAGCTTTCCCTGGTGGATTTGCTAAAAACCACATCTTCATTGCTGAATAGTTGAGCTTATCAGTAACAATATGGAATACATGGCTTTCAGGGTCCTGCATGTAATAAGAAAAGAATGTGTCGATAAGCATGAATTCAATTTTAAAGTCAAAATAAATAAAACATAACGGTTAATGCAATTAGAAGATGACCTTAGCATTTAATATTGTAGAGTTAACAACTGCTGCAGTCGCTAGTACATTGTCAGAAAAAAGTGCATAATGCAAGAGTTTCGGATTTTCAAGCTTTTCGTGGTGAGGGAACTGTTGTTTGCTTGAGTCAAGCAAATGATACGCTGTGGTGAGATGCAAAGGTAGACAGTGGAGACCTCTAGGAAGGGTTTTTGCGGCAACTTGTGTCAGGAACAATTCCTGTTTTTTGTGAGCTCTCAATTGGTCCTCTGCAGATTGATAAAAAGCTCGAAGCTTTTTTATCACAGAAGAGCAGTCATTATGAATTTGTCTGCCTTTTGCCAAAGTTTTTTCCATCATCTTCAGTTTCTGATGGGCACTAGATCAAACAATCAATCACACATGTAAATTTTTGTTAAGTCTCTAAGAAGCATCATCTTCAGTTTGTTTGCTTTTAATAAATATAGATACTCCAACAACATATCTAATGATTGCTAGAAACATTAATGACAAGCCCTGCAGATAGATATCCTAAAATGCAAACTGGATGCAGCAAAAAAATTAACAATGGTTAATTAAAAACAACTCCAAGGATGCAACAAGTACAGGTGCATTATCAGGCAATGAGAAAGGTTGAATACAAATTAATCCCTCATCCCTCAAACTTCCATCCCCAAACTTTTTTTTTTCTCAAAGAAGCCCTTTGTAAAATCATGGGCCCAGTTCAGCACGTAACCCAAAAAGAATGAACTATTTGGGAATGGATTTAGCTGCCACGGTTGTGTTGTTGCAAAGTAGAATAATTAAGTAGATGCTACTGCCTCAAAGCCATAAAAGAATGATGATGCTGATTATAACAATGATGATCACACAGACGTAGGACATACAAACTTTCACAAAATAGAAAAGGAGGATGACCTTACAACCTGAATATGGAGGAAGGAAAAAAGAAACTATTGGCTAACTTGATATGATATGGAAGTGGGACATACAAAGTATCTTGTAAAACAGAAAATAAAGGATGATCTTACGAATATGTTTCAAGCTTGATATTACATTTTGTTATGTTAATTTGAATATGGAAAGGACTAATGTTGCTATTAACAAATGTAGTAACCTTGTAATCTCCTTATTCAAGGGCAGGTAATGCTCTATTATAATTCTAAAATTTAAATAGAAACAGCATAAATGATATCAAATGGAAAGTTTGTTTGCACTTAAAAAGATGCAACCAAAAATAAGAGATTATACCCTTTTGGCAGTTCAGTGTCATTAGTTGCATCTCCAAGTGTGTGCTCAACTTCCCTCACCCGTGCTCGAAGCTCCCTGATGAATTCAGGATAAGTTCTGGAAGGTGAAAGGCTAAGATAGACCTTTGCCCTTATTAGCTGATCCTTGAATTGCTGAACTTTAGTAAGAGATAAGCCACTTGAATCAACTTTAGTACTCATTTCTGGATTATGAAGATCCTTTAAAAAAAAATCATATATTTAGAGATGATCACTGGATTTTGTCTAATTCAAATTTGGTTGGCAAAGAAATGAAAAGACTACCAATGTATTTCTGTAGATAAAACAATGCTCTGATTTCAAACCCTCTACTTAGCACTACCATATTTCATTGCCAGACTAATCAAGTTATATTTTACAAGAGTTGTATTCAAATTGAATAACTCTTTTTCTAAGTATCCCTTCTCTTTGAAGTCGTTATTCTTCATAAGTATGACCTTATCGGCCTCGAATACTAGCATGATGTCTCTCTTGACTAGCAACCATTTCGATAGTAAACTTTTTTGAATATTAAGAACGTGCAAGACATCAATGAGCATTAGCTTTGTTCCCGAGGACATATGGAGTATGATCTTTCCTAGTCCTACGACCTTAGATTTAGATGAGTTACCCATGCAAAGTTCTTGTCTAAAGATTGTTGAAGTGTAGGAAGAGAACATCTCCTCCTTATCAGCACATATGTGTACGTATTGCTCTTGTGTCAATCCACTAGTCTCTAGGGGTAACAATAATATTGGTTTCGAGTACTAGCGCAATGAAAAGTGGATGCAACACAATTGTTGTCGTTGGAGGATTGGAGGCCGGCTAGAGGGGGGGTTGAATAGCTCGTCACTCTCAATTCGTCGGTTTCTTTTTCCTATAGATGACTCCCTGGAAAACCTCCAATTATGCTCACATAGCTCCTTGTGGGTGGAGAAGTCTCGCCACAACCTCACCAAGAACACTAGAGCACAAGTAGACTACTAATAAGTTTTAACCAAACTTATTTCGTCAACCTTGCTCAAGCAAACCGAGTTCTCTTAAATAGAATTCGTTTGCAGATTTAGTCGTTACCAATTGACTGGTGGCAACATCAATCGATTGATAGTTGCCGAATTTGAATATTATAGCCCAATGTTCGAATTCAGCCGACACCAATCTACTGCACAGAAAATCAGTCAACTGATCTTTCTGTGCCCTGAACCAGTCGACTAATCCGATACCAGTCGACTGGTAAAACCCTAAACTTAGGGTTTCCCTTCCCGAGTATATTTCACTCGTCCTCGCCCGACCAACCTAGGCCTAGCCTTCTAGCCTCCTCCATCAACCTCGCGTCCCTCGGATGTCTTTCCATCCTTCACGTCTTGCCTTTTGGAGCTTCCTTCAGCCTCAGTCCTTATTGTCGGTCCATGGTCCCTCGTGACTCACTTGACTCTTCATTTACAGCCTTGACCTGTTGCCTTTAAGCCTTCTTCGCATTGGCTCTCATCCCTCGGATGCATACAAGCCCGTGACTCGTCCTCATGTCATCGTTCGCATATACCTTGAAATGCACTTCCCTCGGCTCATCGTTGTTGCCTTGTCCACGGTCCGAGATCCTTCACCGGACCCGAAACCATCAAACTGAAACATATGTGTATCCAGCAGAACTTGTACACTCAAATACGCATATCAAATACAAGGGCAGACCTAACTTAAATGCTTGGCCTAAACATCAAAACACAGTCCCATGGACCATAGATTGCCTCAACAATCTCCTCATTTTTCATCTTTGGCCAACACATTTAAGTTAGGGAAAATATATAGCAAATACAAATGCTAATAAACTGGACTTACGTTATCAAGGTTACACCTTGAACTTACACCACCAATGCAAATGCAAACATGCATGAGACCTATCACAAGGCTTCCCTTATACCTACACTCCCCATTTAGTTAGGATTTTCATCAAGGGCTTTTTAAAACCTATCCCAAGGTTCCCCCTACACTTAGACTTACCAAGGGCTTTTTAAGAACCTATCACAAGGCTCCCCCTTTGCCAATAAATGAGCAACAAAGCTCCCCCTTCACCTAAGCTCCCCCTTGAGCTAGGATTTCTTGCAAAGGTATGTTGGTTTCCCACTTAAACCTAACACTTCTCCCCCTTTGCCACACATCAAAAGAACTCCAATAATATCCCAATTATTGGATTCTTTGCCCTCTAATGACAATAAACATTGTGTACTAACCCCCCATAAGATTATACACATGTTTTCCATTATTAGGACACTTTTCGATTGCTGAAAACAATTTCAGCATGTATCAGTCGGCTAAGACTACCAGTCGACTAATCCCTATCAAAAAACCTTACAGAATTATCAGTTGACTGATCCCCTACACCAGTCGATTGATACTCAAAAATTATCCTTTTCTATATTCTGAAGCCAATTTCAGAAATGCACCAATAAATCTATAATTCTTCAAGAATTCATAAATTTTATAGAGAGGTTTGTGGTATCCGTGTCTACTTGGGAAAAATACATTTAAAAATGTGCATATATCGGATCCTAAGATTGACACAGAACCCAAAATTAGCTAAATGATTCAATTGAACCGTGACTTAAAGTCCTAATTTTGGCCTCCTCTTGATGTATCTGCCTATACCAACCCACAATGCATTCTTAGCATTGGTTCGTATGACATCTATACGTCAGAAACCAAATTATCATGTAATATGATCCCAATGTCATATTTTCATGCATGCAACACAAACCACATATTCTAAATCCCTAAGGTTGAGACTTAAATTCGTCTCCAAACCCTTTGGCACATTCCATAGTCCATCTAAACTCCCAAGAGGTATCCTCCTAAGATCCATTTGTCATGGGTCCCAACTTGGATCTTAGAGCTCCCCCTTAAGCTCTTAGCCTTAGTCACCTCCCTAGGTGACTCATCTACAACTACTAGGCCACATCGATGCGCCTCCGGTGATTCTTGGCCTACAAATCTAACTTTTTAACCTTGGACACCTTGTCCTTGGTTAAGGTCTTCTTCTTGCCCATAAATGACACTCCCTTATTATTTTTGGGCTTCCCCTTGCTATAGTCACATGACACTCTTGTATATGACTTTTTCTTAGCATTGGAGGACATAAACTGGTATCCCAAATCCAATATATCATTGTTGGATTTTTGCCTCCCAACAATTTATCTAACCCTTTGGATCCAACATTGAATCTCTCTAGGGTTTTCTCTAATCTATCAAGCTTTGCCTTAAAGCTTGATTTTGTCTTTTTAGGGTTCCAACCCTAGAGCCAACATGTCTACCTTGGACATTCCTAGACCTACCCATTCTAAGCATATGTATCCCCTTCTTGGGATTATGCCTTGATCCTTAGGTCTAATGATTTTAGATTTTATCATGATGTATGGATTGCCTAAGATTTTGATATACATTATTAACCCTACTACTATCATGATATTTAAAACCAAAATTTTGCATGGGTAAATAATTTACATTATTCCTAACATGCATGGAGGAATTTAAATTTGAATTACATTTTAAGTTAGGGTATACCTCCCTTACCCTTGATACTCCCCCTTGATGTGAGCGCCCTTCTTTTTCTCCTTCTCCTATTTTCTCAAATGCTCCAATTTCTTGAATTCTCCCTTCCTTGAGCATTTGGTGTGGTAGTGGTCTCACTCACCATATGTGAAGCATCGAATGCGCCTCTTATTCTTCTTCTTCCTACAACCCATATTAGAATTTAAAGGAATTAAAATGGGTTTAGGGGTTACCTCCTTCTTCTTACACAATGTGCACTTATCCTTGTAGTGTTTATTCTCATTNTGGGCATGACATTGATGGAGGCTCCTAAGTCTTGTTAGTGATATGAGAGAAGTGTCCTAAGGCAATCGCCTTATGATTGTAAACATTTATTTTAATAAATGATAATTCACTATTTGAGTATACATGTTTGTGTATTTGATTGGGATCTTAAACTCATCTACTGAATGTCCGCAATACAATTCACAGCATAAGAGAATTTGTGATGGGATCACAACTAGTGATTATCTCTAATGTGCAATTGTGAAGTATTGGAAATATCCCTAGTCGATGAATTGATAAAAACGGACACTATCAATTCTGTTGAGACTAGCATGGGTTATTCTCTAATCAGCTGATTCTCACTGGCTGGTGACATTGGGATGTCCGGAGATAAACATGGATGCTAGTTAAGGGAACTAGTTCATTGGAGTGACTAGCTGTAAAACTTCATATGGTTATCTATAAAGATATGTCAATGAAGTTCTTACTGCAGCTTTAGTACGATGTTCCATTGACTTGCGGTGTTCAAGTCATCTTGGTCATGGAGACTTATACTTTAACATCTTAAGCAAGCATCTCCTAGGAGGTGTGGACCCAGGATGATTGGGTATAAGCCGAAGTGCCCGAAGATGTTTGAACAGCCTACAAAGGATTCACCACTCCTCGCGAGGAGATGTATACCCAGGCCTATCATCGGATTGTTACTCAAAACCTCTGGCCAGAGTATATCATGTTTAGAGTGTGAGTCTCTTAAATACATGAGAGTAATTAGAAATCCAAAGGACGAGAAAGACACTACTTGGGCTAGGTGTGACGTAGTCAGCCTAGTGGGGACTGACACACATAGACCGTGTCCTGAACCAAGTGGGTATAAGATGGTGAAAGGAATGGGGCACGATTCATTAGAGCTGCTGAAGTGTTTCTGAATTACTTCTGAGGTCAAACCGTTGATCTTTCGATTAATTGGGGATCATGATGTACTACTAGGTGCCACTCATGATCGTTCTATAATTAATGGGTTAATTATAGACGACCAACATAAATCGAAAGCCTATTTAGTCACACGCACTACGAGTAATCCGAGGGATTTAAAACGAGTTGAAAATTAGATTTTCCAATCAAGAGAAATAAGTCGAATCTGAGTTAATCAGAGGCGCAACGGAAACTAAAATTGGCTAAGTCTTTTGAAGGCTTATTGGGCGAATTAAATGAGTTTAATTCGCGATGGGATCGGCTTGGTTTGGCCGGCCAAAGAGGTGTCCACCTCTTGGTTTGGCCGGCCATTAAAGGGGAATAAACCAATTTAATTGGTTTAATTAATAAAATAAATCTAGCACGATTTGTTTTATTAATTATGGATAAATAAATTTGTATAAGAAAATTTATATAAATTTGTAGAAATTTATTCTTTTTATGGAAATTAAAATGATCCATGAAATGGTTTATTTTAATTTTATAAAATCAATTATGAATTGATTTTTCCATAATAAGAAAGTTTATAAATTTCTTGTAAAATTTATTCCATAATAAAAGGAGAGAAGACATTTGTTTTATTATAAAATTAGTTATAATAAAACTTGGTTTAAACGGAATAATTAATAAGAGAATTTATAGGATAAATTTCTTATGAAAAATTCCGTTAAGAGGGAGACTTGGCAAGGGAGAGGTTGCTATATAGAGGAACCAAAGCTAGGCTTGAATTCCTTGATGAATAGAGCAATCAATAGAGCTTTCTCTCTCTCTCTCTCTTATTCTCTTCTTCCCTTCTCCCAAGCTAGGGCCGGCGCCCTCCTTGTGCATTAGGGCCGGCGCAAGCTTCCTCCACCTAGGGCCGGCGCAAGCTATCATCAAGAAGGAGAAGAACCAAAAAGAAGAAGAAGCGGATCTCAACTCCTCTCTTCTCGGAATTTAGATTCCGTTACTTTGTTGGTTAGTTTCCATTCTCTTCTCTTGTTCTTTTAGTTGAGCCTTCCGAGAATCTAGTAGTTCTCGTCGGCACAAAACTCGTGGCTTTGCGAAGTCATCCCGAAGAGAACTCGGCGTGGACGCGAATAGAGGCGAAGCTTCCAAAGGACGCTACGGTTGGATCTCGTCCCTTTTCTTCGAGTTACGAGAGGTACAAAGTAAATTAGTTTACTTTTCCGCAATGTTTTATTTTATGATTATGTTAATACATCATAAGGTTGCATACTAGATACGTGGTTAAAATAATTTAGGAAATTATTTTATGCTAATTCTTCCACTGCACGTAAAAATTTTAAAATTTTACGAACCCGTATCCTTGTCGACATGCACCCGGTCCCAACAGTGGTATCAGAGCCGGTTAGTGTTCGACATAATCATAAAATTATTTTGCGGAAAACTTTGTCATGATCTCAATTTTGTAAAAAATTTTCAATTATGGAAACTTTCCAATTATAATAAATTTTAGATTTAGGAATTTCAAAGTTTGAAAATCCTCATGAAATTTCACAAACGTTTGAAATTTCCTACTTTCTGAAATTTTATAATAATTGTGAAAACTTTCCATCTTTGGAAACTTTTCAATCTTGGAAATTTTCTATTTTAGAAATTTTCCAACTTTGGAAATATGTAAGTTTTCTTTGTACCAGAAACTTACAATTATTCTGAAAACCTATTATGAAATCTCGCAATTTTGGGCACTTTCTTTCAAGAAAGTCTAGACAAATTTATGGACAATTAATTGACAATTAAATTTGAATTGGTTTTAAAATTAACAATAAAATTTTTTATTTTGGATTGAGCCTCGGGGAGCCGTCTAATTTAAAGTTAGTTGTTGTAATTTAATTTCCCAATTTTAAATGAAATTGTCATGTTTAATTTGGTTGCGCTTCCGAAGCGGACCAAATTGGATTTACGACAAATTACTTTTCTTTGGGTATCTGAGCCTCGGGGAGCCACCCTTAGAAAATAATTTGTTGTAATTAATTAAATCCATGAATAAAATATGATTTAAGAGGTGATGCTCTTACATATTGTTGTCTCCAAAATTAATTAGGAAAATAATTTCCTATAGAGCTTTCTTAAATGAGATTTTCATGAAAATAATATGTGGTTGAATTAAGGGAATCTATCTCTTAATTTAATAAGATTTGATTTAGAGAAATCAAAGTCTTAAACATATTATTTCCGAAATTGATTATGACAATTTAGGAAATTGTTTCCCAAAACAATTCCTTCAATAAAGTATGAAATTAGAATTAGGAAATCTGGTTCCTAATTCAATTAATGAGACTTGATAAATTAAGTCACATGCATACTTTATTAAGGAAATCGTTAGTCATGACATAATTATATGTCATGAATGTGCTTAGAAAAGAAAGGATGAGACCCAAAACCCCTTACAAATATTAAGGCCAACACCTTCCATTAATATGGTTAGAATCGGAGTTTTGTTTCTCGTTTGGGTTGATGGACACATCCATGCCCAACTTGAACCTCAACATGTTCAAACCATGGAATTAGTTTATGTATAATATAGTTGGAGTCAGAGGTCAATCCTTAGTTTTGGTTGTTGGACACATCCAAGCCTGACTAAACGGTTGAATGAGCTCCAACCATATTAAAACTATTTGTTGATTAATGGGTCAGCCTTAAGCTTGGAACATCGATTTGTTGTGCCACAGCCAAGGTCGATGTAAAGAGAGGTGCAGTTGGGTGCTATGTATAATGTTGCATACTTGTTAATGAGTTAACAACCCAATGATTTATGCAAACATTCAATTAGTTGATAGCATAAAGTGATAGTTACATATATGTGATATGTAATCGGTATAATTACCTACCTTCATAGCTAAGAAAACTTGATGGCCAAGCCATGGTGGTTCTTATCTATGGTTGGATATCAACCTATTTGGAGATGTTCCTACGATCTCCCGAATTGATAATAAGGGTGACTCAATTTGAAAATAAATAGGATTTAATTTATGTATGATGATACATTCTTTAATCATTCTTCTCACATAATCTCAATTTGTATTTCTAGGTTAATCACTCGATCATGTTTTCCTGAATTTGCGTTCCATTTTGGACACCAATAAACTGACTGGGCCAAACTTCATGGACTGGCTTCGAAACCTGAGGATAGTCTCAAGGCAGAAAGCTTGCTTATGTCCTTGAAATCAACTTCCCGACCGTCCTCCAGAAAATGCAACTCCAGACCAATTGTTGGCCTATCAGAAACATGTGACCGATTCTGAACTTGCGAGTTGCATCATGCTAGCCTCTATGGTACCTGAGCTGCAAAAGCAGCATGAGCATATGGATGCTTATACCATCATCTTCCATCTTAATGAGTTATTTGAAGAGCAGGCGAGATTCGAAAGGTTCGAAGTATCCAGACTCCTCTTCACCTCCAGGATGCAAGAAGGTGCTTCTGCCTCACAGTTCGTGTTAAAGATGTTGGGGTACATTGAGCGACTGAGCACACTCGGTTTTACAATGGATCATGAACTAAGTATTGACTTAATTCTGAATTATTTGCCCAAAAGTTGTTCACAATTTGTGATGAACTATCGGATGAACAAGCTGGAAACTACCATTCCTGAGTTGATCAACATGCTGAAGACTGTTGAGCCTTCTATAAAGCAGGATCAAAAGACGGTACTGTTAGTTGGTTCCTCGAAGAAAGGTTCTAAGAGAAAGGCCAAAGAACAGAATAAAGGAAAGAAGAAAAAGGCCAAAAAGACTGAAATTGCCATCATTGTGGCAAGGAGGGTCACTGGCGAAGAAACTGCAAGGTTTATCTTGAGTCCTTGAAAAATAAGGCATCCGATGCCCCATCCTCTTCAGGTATCTTCGTTATTGAATGTCACTCTATTTCCTCAAATACATGGGTACTTGATACTGGGTGTAGCTCACATATATGTAATGACATACAGGGGCTAAGGAATAGAAGAAGACTCGTCAAAGGAGAAGCGAATGTGCGAGTTGGGAATGGAGCAAAGATTGCTGCTATTGCCATCGGAACATATTTGCTAAAGCTCCTCACTGAACGTGTCTTAGAATTGGATAATTGTTATTTTGTTCCTTCATTAATAAAGAACATTGTATCTATTTCATGTTTGAATGAAAAAGGTTTTCATTTAACTTTTAGTAACAATTGTTGTTACATAACTTTAAATGGCGTTCTTTATGGGAATGGAACTTTGTGCAATGGCATCTACACATTAGATTTATCCGGTGACGTTTTCAATATCGAAGTTAGCAACAAACGTGCTCGAATAGATAATCGAATAGACTCCTACACTTGGCATTGTCGTCTTGGCCATGTAAGTAAGAAACGCATGACCGAATTACACCGATGTGGAATTCTGGAATCATTTGAACCCGGTTCATTTGATACATGTGAATCATGCTTAAAAGGCAAGATGACCAAATTACCCTTTTCCGGAAAAGGTAATCCAGTGGGAGAATTGCTTGGTCTTATACATACTGATGTATGTGGACCAATGTCAACTCTTGCACAAGGAGGCTATAGCTACTTCATCACCTTTATCGATGATCACTCACGATTCGGGTATGTGTTCTTGATGAAACACAAATCTGAAGCCTTTGAGAAATTCAAAGAGTTCAGAAATGAAGTAGAGAAACAACTTGGCAAAAGTATTAAGATACTTCGATCCGATCGAGGTGGTGAATACTTAAGTCAAGAGTTTCAAGATTATCTTAGGGACAATGGGATATTGTCCCAATGGACTCCGCCGTATACACCACAGCATAATGGTGTATCTGAGAGGCGCAACCGAACCTTGATGGACATGGTTAGGTCGATGATGAATCATGCAACTCTTCCAAAATCCTTTTGGGGCTATGCACTTAAGACAGCTGTTTACTTGCTAAACAGAGTCCCGACCAAGGTAGTCTCTACTACTCCATATGAGACATGGAATAGTAAGAAACCTCACTTAACTCACCTTAAGATATGGGGTTGTCCTGCTTATGTGAAGCGGATTGTATCAGACAAATTGGATGCTAAGTCTGATAAATGTCTATTTATTGGATACCCTAAGGAAACGAAGGGTTACCAATTCTATCATCCCTTGGAACAAAAGGTGTTTGTTTCAAGGCATGCTGTATTTCTGGAAAAAGAATTTCTTTTACAAGAAAACAGTGGGAGTGGCATTGAACTTGATGAAGTTCAAGAAACTCCAATAGACATTACAGAGACACCTAGTCTAGACCCACAACCAATAACTCATAATGATGAGCTATCAGTTGAACCTAAAACAACACCACCTCTTCGTAGATCTGATAGGACACGCAATATTCCAGAGAGATACGAATTTCTCATAAGTGAATCGAACGACGTGTTACTCATAAGCGATGATGAACCTATCAGTTATGAAGATGTTCTGAAAAGTTCAGAAAGGGACAAATGGCTTGAAGCCATGAGTCGGAAATGGATTCCATGTACGAAAATCAAGTATGGGACTTGGTTAACCCACCTGAAGGGATTAAACCCATAGGGTGCAAGTGGGTTTTCAAGAAGAAAACCGACATGGAAGGTAATGTTGTTACCTTTAAAGCTAGATTAGTGGCAAAAGGATATCGTCAGAAACAAGGAATTGATTATGACGAAACCTATTCGCCAGTAGCTATGCTTAAATCCATTCGGATGCTCCTAGCCATAGCAGCTCATTATGATTATGAGATATGGCAAATGGATGTGAAAATAGCTTTCCTTAATGGAAACCTGCTTGAGGATGTATACATGATACAACCTGAAGGTTTCACATCGGTTGATAAAACCAAAGTATGCAAGCTTCGACGATCCATATATGGACTGAAGCAAGCATCTAGGAGCTGGAACATCCGTTTTGATGAGACAATCAAAGAGTTTGATTTCTCACAAAATCCTGACGAACCTTGTGTTTACAAGAAGGTTAGTGGGAGTGCAGTCGTATTCCTAGTATTATATGTCGATGACATTTTACTTATAGGAAACGATATATCAGTTTTACAGACAGTTAAAATTTGGTTGTCCAAAATATTCTCCATGAAAGACCTGGGAGAAGCAACCTATATCTTTGGGATTAGAATCTATAGAGATAGATCAAAACGGTTGCTTGGTCTTTCGCAGTCTACATATATAGACCGAGTGCTAAAAAGGTTTAGCATATCGGAATCCAAGAAAGGTTACCTTCCCATCAGGCATGGGATCAACCTTTCGAAGTCTATGTGTCCGCGCACAGAAGACGAGAGGATTTGCATGAATAAGATACCTTATGCATCCGCGATAGGATCTATCATGTATGCTATGTTATGTACTAGGCCCGATGTATCATATGCTCTGAGTGTCACGAGCAGATACCAGTCTGATCCAGGGATGGATCATTGGGCGGCTGTCAAGACAATCCTTAAGTACTTAAGAAGAACTAAGGATGTGTTCCTAATATATGGAGAAGGAGATATGGTAATACGTGGGTATACAGATGCCAGTTTCCAGACAGATAAGGATGACTCCAAATCTCAGTCCGGATACGTATTTACTTTGAATAGAGGCGCAATAAGTTGGAACAGTTCCAAACAAGACACTGTAGCGGATTCTACCACGGAAGCAGTTTGGATCAAGAAGTTCGTCTCAGAACTTGATGTGGTTCCAACCATTGATGAAGCAGTACCGGTTTACTGCGACAACAATGGAGCTATTGCACAAGCAAAGGAACCAATGTCTCATCAGCGATCCAAACACGTGCTTCGCCGCTATCATCTGATCAGAGAGATTATAAGTAGGAATGACATACAAATTGAGAAAATTCCCACTGAAAGGAATTTAGCGGATCCTTTAACTAAAGTCTTGCCTCAAAATAAGTTAGAGGGACATGTTAGAGCCTGTGGTATTGGATACCGTAGCAATTGGCCTTAGGCCAAGTGGGAGTTTGTTAGTGATATGAGAGAAGTGTCCTAAGGCAATCGCCTTATGATTGTAAACTTTTATTTTAATAAATGATAATTCACTATTTGAGTATACATGTTTGTGTATTTGATTGGGATCTTAAACTCATCTACTGAATGTCCGCAATACAACTCACAGCATAAGAGAATTTGTGATGGGATCACAACTTGTGATTATCTCTAAATGTGCAAATGTGAAGTATTGAAAATATCCCTAGTCGATGAATTGATAAAAACGAACACTATCAATTCTGTTGAGACTAGCATGGGTTATTCTCTAATCAGCTGATTCTCACTGGCTGGTTACATTGGGATGTCCGGAGATAAACATGGATGCTAGTTAAGGGAACTAGTTCATTGGAGTGACTAGCTGTAAAACTTCATATGGTTATAAATAAAGATATGTCAATGAAGTTCTTACTGCAGCTTAAGTGCGATGTTCCTTTGACTTGCGGTGTTCAAGTCATCTTGGTCATGGAGACTTATACTTTAACATCTTAAGCAAGCATCTCCTAGGAGGTGTGGACCCAGGATGATTGGGTATAAGCCGAAGTGCCTGAAGATGTTTGAACAACCTACAAAGGATTCACCACTCCTCGCGAGGAGATGTATACCCAGGCCTATCGTCGGATTGTTACTCAAAACCTCTGGCCAGAGTATATCATGTTTAGAGTGCGAGTCTCTTAAATACATGAGAGTAATTAGAAATCCAAAGGACGAGAAAGACACTACTTGGGCTAGGTGTGACGTAGTCAGCCTAGTGGGGACTGACACACATAGACCGTGTCCTGAACTAAGTGGGTATAAGATGGTGAAAGGAATGGGGCACGATTCATTAGAGCTGCTGAAGGGTTTCAGAATTACTTCTGAGGTCAAACCGTTGATCTTTCGATTAATTGGGGATCATGATGTACTACTAGGTGCCACTCATGATCGTTCTATAATTAATGGGTTAATTATAGACGACCAACATAAATCGAAAGCCTATTTAGTCACACGCACTACGAGTAATCCGAGGGATTTAAAACGAGTTGAAAATTGGATTTTTCAATCAAGAGAAATAAGTCGAATCTGAGTTAATCAGAGGCGCAATGGAAACTAAAATTGGCTAAGTCTTTTGAAGGCTTATTGGGCGAATTAAATGAGTTTAATTCGCGATGGGATCGGCTTGGTTTGGCCGGCCAAAGAGGGTGTCCACCCTCTTGGTTTGGCCGGCCATTAAAGGGGAATAAACCAATTTAATTGGTTTAATTAATAAAATAAATCTAGCACGATTTGTTTTATTAATTATGGATAAATAAATTTGTATAAGAAAATTTATATAAATTTGTAGAAATTTATTCTTTTTATGGAAATTAAAATGATCCATGAAATGGTTTATTTTAATTTTATGAAATCAATTATGAATTGATTTTTTCATAATAAGAAAGTTTATAAATTTCTTGTAAAATTTATTCCATAATAAAAGGAGAGAAGGCATTTGTTTTATTATAAAATTAGTTATAATAAAACTTGGTTTAAACGGAATAATTAATAAGAGAATTTATAGGATAAATTTCTTATGAAAAATTCCGTTAAGAGGGAGACTTGGCAAGGGAGAGGTTGCTATATAAAGGAACCAAAGCTAGGCTTGAATTCCTTGATGAATAGAGCAATCAATAGAGCTTTCTCTCTCTCTCTCTCTTATTCTCTTCTTCCCTTCTCCCAAGCTAGGGCCGGCGCCCTCCTTGAGCATTAGGGCCGGCGCAAGCTTCCTCCACCTAGGGCTGGCGCAAGCTTCCTCCACCTAGGGCCGGCGCAAGCTACCATCAAGAAGGAGAAGAACCAAAAAGAAGAAGAAGCGGATCTCAACTCCTCTCTTCTCGGAATTTAGATTCCGTTACTTTGTTGGTTAGTTTCCATTCTCTTCTCTTGTTCTTTTAGTTGAGCCTTCCGAGAATCTAGTAGTTCTCGTCGGCACAAAACTCGTGGCTTTGCGAAGTCATCCCGAAGAGAACTCGGCGTGGACGCGAATAGAGGCGAAGCTTCCAAGGGACGCTACGGTTGGATCTCGTCCCTTTTCTTCGAGTTACGAGAGGTACAAAGTAAATTAGTTTACTTTTCCGCAATGTTTTATTTTATGATTATGTCAATACATCATAAGGTTGCATGCTAGATACGTGGTTAAAATAATTTAGGAAATTATTTTATGCTAATTCTTCCGCTGCACATAAAAATTTTAAAATTTTACGAACCCGTATCCTTGTCGACATGCACCCGGTCCCAACAAGTCTAGCATAGCATCCTCGAACATGCAGTCTCCAATCACGCACGGTACTGTGAAAACCCCTGGGTCCTTGCATTTCTGAGGCATTGGCTGGATCATAGCTGAGACATTCTTTCCCATACTGACCAATTCTATCCCTTTCAGCTTCTTCTTGTGAGTGCACAGATCCTTTAGAAACTTCGCATACTTGGGAATGTGTCTGATCACTCTGAGCAATGGAATGTTCACTTCTACTTTGCTAAAAATGTCAATCAGCTCCTGCAGCTCCTGTGTCTTGTCTGAATCAGCATTCTTCCTTGGACCAACTGCCCGCTGATGGAAAGGTAACTGAATGGGTGACTCTAGCGGTCGAAGTGACTCTGGCTCTACTCCCGGCTGAGACCTCGAAAGATCAACCTCTGGTACTGTAGGAATCTATGGGGTAGGAGCCTCCTGTGTAATCCGTCCACTCCTGAGTGTGATAGCACTGACATTCCCCCTAGGGTTTGGAATAGACTGAGAAGGTAGCTGACTAGATCCTTGAGCTTGCATCTGACTGATGGTAGATGACAATTGTCCAATCTGTCGTTCCATGTTCTGAATGGAAGCATCAGTCCTATTCTGATATTGTTGAAGTTGAGTGTTAAATTGCTGAAAATTCCTATCATTTTGCTGCTGAATCTGAGCGCCAAGCTGAGCACTAAGCTGAGAGCTAAGCTGCGTGCTAAGTTGCTGAAATTGAGTGTTAAGTTGTTGAAAACTCCTATCATGTTGTTGCTGAAAATGAGTGTAAATTGGCTCCAAAGTGAGTGGAAGTTCTGGTTTTTGTTGCTGACCCGGTGGAACTCTTAGAGGAGATGGACTACCATAAAATCCTGGTGGTCTCTGGACTGCAGGTGACGCAACAGGAAGTGGTGGCTGATACGGCTGCTGCTGATGTGATGTGTTCCCATACCTCAGATTAGGATGATCTCTCCAACCTGGATTATATGTGCTGGACATGGGATCATAAGACTGTTTGTATCCATAAGACTGAGGCTTGGACTGAAAAGCATTTGTTGTCGCCACTTGACTTGCAAGATAAGATCCATCATCAACCTGCACCTGGGGGCATAAATCTGTAGGATGAGAGGTACTACTACAAAGTCCACAAATCCTCATTGCTTGGGCTACTTGGGCTGAGGGCTGCTGAGCAGTCTGAAGTAGAGTCATCTGCCTAAGTATAGAAGTCAAATCCTGAAGATTAACTTTCACCTCTTGAGCTTCCATATTTTGTCCTGTGATCTCATGTACTCCTTTAGGTACCAACGGCCGGCTCCCAAACTGTTGAGAATTCGCTGCCATAATAGAGATCAACTCTCTAGCTTCCTCAGGTGTCTTGTTCACTAAGGCCCCTCCACTAGCAGAGTCCACCATACTCCTGTCCATGGGAAGAAGTCCCTCATAGAAGTATTGAATGAGTAACTGCTCACTGATCTGATGGTGGGGGGAGCTAGAACAAAGTTTCTTGAAGCGCTCCCAATACTCATACAGTGTCTCTCCAGAAATCTGCTGGATCCCGCAGATACTTTTCCTAATGGCAGTAGTCCTTGAAGCTGGGAAGAATTTCTCCAGGAAAGCTTTCTTCATTTCAGCCCAAGAAATAACTAAAGCATGTGGCAAGGTGTACCACCAGTCTTTTGCTCCATCCACAAGTGAAAATGGGAAAGCTCTCAGGTTGATGTCTTCTTCAGTAACTCCATGTGGCTTCATAGTGGAGCATACAATGTGAAACTCCTGGAGATGTCTAGTGGGGTCCTCACCAGCTAAGCCATGAAACTTTGGGAGTAGATGAATGAGTCCGGAACGTAGCTCAAAATCAACCTCTAACTCAGGGTACTGAATGCACTGAAAGGCCAGCTCTGGTGCTGCAAGCTCCCTCATGGTTCTATTGTTCGCCATCTGGAATTCTGACAAAGGGTCGCTACTGGTAGACAGTCTAGAAATCTCTAACTGAGCTCTCCTCTATACGTGGAAGGTCCTTTCTATCTCAAGATCAAAATCAGCTAAACTGGAGTAGGAAGACCTGGTCATGCACTGCACATCAAATGGAGAGAATTAGTGAGATGCAAGAATTAACCAGAAAATTCAGAATTATTGCAAGACCTAAAAATAAACAAACATCATAAAAGGATCCCCGGCAACGACGCCAAAATTGATAACCGGATTTAGTCGCGTTACAGTTTCAATTAATTTTCTCGTTCAAGCAATTATGTAGTAGTAGTTGAACCGAATCGTCTCTCAAGGACCCGATATGATGCACGCACTTTTTCGGTCTATGAAAAATAGTAAATTGCAGAAAATTAAAAATTGGATAAAGTAAACATGTTTTCTTAGGTTTTGAGGTCAACAAAGCAATTGAAATTAGCTACTAACTTCTACCTAATAGCCTTAACTATTTGGAATTGAAGTCTAAGCTAATCAATTGTAAAGGACACTAAAGGAACACTAACAATCAGAAATTAAATCAACAAGGATCCATATGAAAATCTTGACTAGAAGGCAATAGATTTCATCACCAAGCACAGATTCCATTGAAGCCATTCAACAAACACGTTTCTTGCAAATAGTGAAAGATTGAAAGCATGAACTAATTCTATGAAAGATGAACTGTAGAAACAATGAACTAAGCTGGAAATTCGAAACTAAGCTGGAGATTACTGTTCTAGAATGGAAAATATGCGGAAATTCGAAAGCAATTGAAAAGGAAATGCAACTGATGTTCTACAGCAGAAAACACTAAGAAAAACTGAAAAGGAAGCTGAAAATTGGTGTTCGGTGGGAGAAACTCCGCTCCAACAAAGTCGATTGCTTCTCAGCCGGAGAAGAGGATGGAATGGACTGTGGAGTCGAAGTAGAAGGCTCGGCCAAGCTGTCAATCCTCAGAGGAACCCCTCAGAATCGCAGCTTCCTTCTCCATCGCCTCCTCCTTCCGTTCCTTGTGGATCAGATCCGAATCCCCCTTCGTTTGGCTGCCCTAGCTTCCTTTTCTACCTCTCCATTCCACCTTTGATTTCCCTTGATGAGTGGCCGAGATTGCTTGCAAGATATCTCCATCAATTTCCATGCCAGACCTGAGTGGAGGGTTGTGATATAACAGTTCTTCCGACCGCTCTAAACAGCTACAGATCGGACTGAGTGTCCCCTGATTGGTCTGGACGCTCCCTGATCGGTCTGGGGACCGATCAGGATGTGATCAGTAGCTAAAATTCTGAATTCTGCTGTGCCATCTGCTCCTGATCGGTCGCTGGACCGATCAGGCCTTCCCTGATCGGTCACTTGACCGATCATGCCTTCCCTGATTGGTCTGGTGACCAATCAGGCTCTTCCCTGATTGGTCTGGTGACCAATCAGGCTCTCCCCTGATTGGTCTGGTGACCAATCAGGCTCCAACAGAATGATCATCTTCGCCCCGGATGTGCCTCTTTTGATCCGATGATGCACAAGCTGTCCAAAAATTCAATAGAATGAAATATGAGTGTGAAAATGCAAGAAAATTAATTAATCAATGAAAATACATCCTATTAATAATTATGCATCATTTCATAAACAAATACACCCCGAAGCCCCAAATTTCCCCACTAATGGCACAAAATTTATCAATCAAATTGCTAATTATCAGCGTACCAGCATAAACATCTATTTTTGTTCTAGCAGTCTTCAGAAATAGTCTTCCTAAAATAAGTGGAGAATGGTGTGCAAGATAATCTCCCTCCATATCCAAGATATAATAATCTGCAGGAAATATCAGCTCATTTACCTTTACTAAAACATCTTCAATTATACCGGCTGGGTGGGTCTGGCTCCGGTCTGCTAACTGTATCACCACACCAGTAGGATGTAAAGGGCCTATGCCAAGCATCTGGAAGACTGACCTGGGCATCACATTTATGGAAGCTCCTAAATCTGGCATGGAATCATGGAACGTGGTGCTCCCTATCTCACAAGATACAGTAAATACTCCAGGGTCTTCACACTTCTAAGGTATGGCATGAATAAGTGTTGAAATATTTTTCCTCAAGCTGACCAACTCATTTTCCTTAAGCTTCTTCTTGTGAACACAGAGATCTTTCAAAAACTTGGCATACTTAGGAATCTATTTAATCATGGTCAACAAAGGTACATTAATCTCTACTTTACTGAAAAGTTTCACTAGCTCATTATATTCCTTAGCTTTCTCCTCTTCCACTTGCTTCTTAGCCTGTGTTTTATGCTGAGGAAATGGCAAAGGAACTCTCAAATCATCTTCTTGAGCCGAAAGTAGAGAGGATGAATTTTTAGCTGCTGTCCCAACCGGTGAAGCTGCTGTGATGTTTGTTTCGCCACTGATTTCTCCCTCATTTTTCGCCAAAATCGCAGGATTACTTGATGATGAAGTTGGGCACGGACTAGGGGTGGAACCAACTGAATTTGGAGTGATTTCATTGCTGTTTTGGGCTGGAAATGAAGGTGCTGTCCTGTTTCTAGAAAATTCAGCTCTTGGACCATTCTGAGATGAAGTAACCTTCCCGCTCTTCAAAGTAATAGCGCTAACATTTCCCTTTGGATTGGGAACAGCTTGAGAAGGTAGTTGGCTTGATCCTTGAGCTTTAATTTGATTCATCTCACTAGCCAAATGTCCCATTTGTCTCTCGAGGTTTTGTAAAACTCCAAAGATGTTACCCTACTGTGATTGTTGGAATTGGGGCTATTGGGGCTGATTGGAAGGCTGAAATTGTTGTTGATAGGGCTGATAATTGGCCTGAAATGAAGGTTGAACATGTTGAGAATTATAGCCCTGAAAATTCTGGTTTCGAAGTGGAAATTGTTGTGGTGAGGACTGAAATTGAATAGGCTGGAAATTCGGATTCGAAAGCTGGAAATTCTGATTATAAGGCTATGAGGGCTGGAAAACTTGCTGGTTTTGAGGTTGGAATGTTTGAAATGCTTGAAAACCTTGCTGCCCATGCTGAATTGGCTGGAATTGAGGCTGAAATTGCTGAAATTGGGGCTGAATTTGCTGAAATGTTGGCTGGAAATGCTGATTTTGGGGCTGAGGTTGCTGAAATTGGGACTGAAATTGCTGTGGCTGCTGGAAAGATTGCTGTGGTGGCTGGAATTGTTATTGCTGTGGGTTCTGTTGGTAAAAAGAATTTTCATACCTTAGATTTGGATGATCTCTCCAACCAGGGTTATAAGTAGAAGAGTATGGGTTATTCCTAGCTTGAAATTGTCCCCTAACAACGCCGCTACTGTCTCATCTTGTTGGAAGGTGGGACATGAATCTGAATTATGCTCTTGACTAGAACAAATACTGCATACCCTCATCACTTGGCTTGTCTGTGGAGGTACCGAGGAGTTGGAATTTTGGCTTGAATTATTAAGACCCATTTGCTTTATCAATGATGTGAGCTCCACCAAGGAGTTCTTGATTTCCCTTTGTTCATTAGAAGCCACCTGGACTTCATTAACTCCTCTGGTGGACAAGGCTCTGCTTCCAAACTGTTGTGAGTTCTCAGCCATGTTTGAAATAAGCTCCCTAGCTTGATCTGGGGTTTTATTAACCAGGGCTCCTCCAGCTACAGCATCGATCATGATCCTATCCATCTGCAATAAGCCCTCATAAAAATACTGGATGAGTAACTGCTCACTAATCTAATGCTGTGGGCAGTTAGAACACAGCTTGTTGAATCTCTCCCAGTAGTCATAAAGAGTTTCTCCTACCACTTGCTGAATGCCACAAATGCTTTTTCTGATGATTGCAGTTCTGGAGGCTGGGAAATATTTCTCTAGAAACGCCTTCTTCATAGAAATCCAGCTAGACACGTGCCCAGTAGGTAAGTAGTAGAACCAATCTTTTGCCGCTCCAGTCAGAGAAAAGGGAAAAGCCCTCAGCTTGATATCTTCTTCTGAAATACCCTGAGGCTTCATTGTGGAGCATACAACGTGAAACTCATGCAGGTGTCTATTTGGATCTTCTCCAGATAATGCTTGAAACTTAGGCAAAAGGTGGATGAGTCCAGATCTAAGCTCAAAATCACCAGCCAGCTCTGGATAAGCAATGCTGGAATACTGAAATGTGTCATCTAGGGCTGCGAGTTCCTTCATAGTCTTCTGGTGGTCTACCATGATACTGCCTGAATGAGTAGGAATAGACTGAAGAGAAGGAATATCAATAGTCTCTGAAATTATGCCTTGGTTCCTCCTTGCTCTGAAAGTTCTCTCAATCTTAGGGTCAAATTCTTCAAGATCACCACCTGCAGACCTGGTTATAAAATCAAAAACAAATCGCAGTAAAAGTATATAAAAAGATGAAACAAGTAAAATCAAATCACAAGAGATGCAAATAAGCACAAAAATGAATCAAGAAAGATATGAAATAAGCACACAAGCAAAAATCAAACAACTCAACTAGTAGCCTCCCCGGCAACGGGGCCAAAAATTTTGATGGACCCGAATTAGGTGTCACGAATGTGGGTCTCAAAATTTAGATATGTGTAAAGCTGGAAATCCTTTTTGCTAGCAATGATGAAAACGTAGTAAAGGGGTCACAGGTCGAATTTTTCGTAGGGCTAGTTGAGGTTGCTTGATTCGAGCTCGAGTTTATGTGTCGTTGATATTTTTGGGTTTCAAATAAAATTGGTTTGGGTTGTAATCAGAATTGAAAAACATAATGAAAAGAAGGAAACTTAACTAAATGAACTAATAAGATAAATGCAACTAATGAACTCAACTAATGGGAAATTAATCAACCAATGAAAAGTGGCCAAATTTGGAGAACGAAATTGATATTAAATGCAATCCAAATGCTAAGCAAATGAATAAAAGCAGTGATGACAATTTCTGGAAATTAACAAACTTAACACAAATGCTAGCTACAAAATTCAGAAATTAAACTTTAAGCAAACTCAACACAAACTAGCTACAATTTTTGGAAGCCAACAAATGAAAAGAAATTTCAGAAATGGCCAAATGCAATACTAGTTTATTTCAAACACCATAGCACACTAAAAGTACCCTATAACTTGATACCAATCAGTGCTTAAGCTGCCCTTGATACAAAGTGCCGAAATTGAACAAACTTGATACAAAGAAAAGAAAACTCATGTGCCAATATTGAAATCTGATACTAAATGCCAAATCTATCACTGACAGCTCAGAAACTACACTAATCGGATCAGCTGGAAGACTAGGCTATCTGTGAATGAACTTGCAAGAGTGAATGAAGAAATTCAACAGCAGCTAACTACTCAATCAATTGCAAACCTAGTTCAGAAATGAGATACGGGAAGGCAGAACTGTGTGTAGAAATTCAGAACAACTGAATGCAAATCAAGCAAGCAAATGAATTCGAATACTCCAATCTAATATTCAGATAAGATGTAGAAGATAAAGATCTAAGGTTCTCTTGACACAAAATTTAGAAGCCAATAACCGAAACTGACAGACTTGAGACTGAAGTTGATATGCAAGGATAACTGCTACGCAACAGCTGAACAAAATTCCAGAAATAAAACTCAATTCAGAAATGATTTAAATGCGAAGTAATCTTAAACCAAATGCATTAGCACACTAAACGTGATGTCTAATTTTCAGGAATGAAAACACAAAAACAAACTGAACTTGAAGTAAGTGCAGGAACTAAGTTGATATGCAGCTACAAACTTGATACGCAAGAACTAATTAACGAAATAAACTGAAATTGAGAACAAATGTTCACTAAACAAGCTCCCTAGCTAACTACTTGCAAAATTGAACCCTAATTAAGGCAGAAACAATTCGAAAAATGAAACTAACGTAGCTGATACAAAGTCAGAACAGAATTGGTTTGCAGAAATTAAAATTACAGCTAATAACTTGAAAATTCACTAAGTAAACTAAGCCTCGGTCCCCTCCTTAGCTCAAGAACTCCTTGCCGTCACACAAGGGTGAGCCTCGAACCCGTAAGCTCCACAAATCATTGAGAAAACAAACTCTGTGAATCAACTCAAGCTCAACTCTGCTCAATCTGAAAACCCCATTCGATCTCCTCAATCCAGCTGTGTCCTATTGCATTGATGGCTTGGGGATGATCCGAGCACTCCAGGGAACCTCTCCAGATAGCTCGGATGGAAGAAAGTGGTGCACAACTGAGACCGAAGACAGCAAATGGCAGAACTGAGGAAACCTCACTCAGCCCTGTTCTTGGGCAAAATTCGAGCTGGAACTTCACTGAGAGATCT
Source organism: Boesenbergia rotunda (assembly GCA_024364735.1). Taxonomy (NCBI): domain Eukaryota; kingdom Viridiplantae; phylum Streptophyta; class Magnoliopsida; order Zingiberales; family Zingiberaceae; genus Boesenbergia; species Boesenbergia rotunda. Next base: position 310,663 of record JAGFNQ010003698.1, on the reverse strand, counting down.
TCCCAATGACCTAGAACTTGATCTAATGAAGGAATTGAGGTGGTCACGCCTTCGGATGAAGAAATTGAAGAAGAAAAATGATCAAGAACAATCGAAGAAGGAAACGCTGCGGCGAAGACGCAACAAGCTGCAGTGTGGAGAAAATTTGATTAAATACTTAGCAATGGACGACTCAGATTTGCCTAACTCCATCCAACTGCTGGATCTCCTCGGATTTGAACCAAAACTTTCAGATGTTGATCAAGGGTCAGGATCTACCTCGGGTAGCTCGGATCTTCCAGATTTGTAATGGATGGCCCAGATCAACCTGATCTTTGAATGGACAGTCTAGAGCCCTCTGAGCTTGATCCAACGGTTGAATGATCTCTGATTTGGGTGAAAATCTCATATCTTGACCTCAGTGCTTGATCAGCCTTAACCCTAGCTCGAATTGCCTCAGAGGTTCCCAGATGGCTCAGATCTAGCCATTTTTGAATCGGACGGCCCAGATTTGTCTGAAGCTTGATCACTCGATCCGGGTCCACTTCCGACTCAAATTTGACCCAGCATAACCTAGGTCCATGATCCTTCCATGCCTACAAAAATAGGTCAACAATTTAGTGGCAAAATAATTCAAATGTACTGAGATTTACAATTAAGTCCAAAATAGCAGTAATTTCTAGAACCTAGCATAAATGCAAGATTAAGCAAGTAAAATATGGGTCAAACATGAATTTAATAACCTGAAATGATCAACAAAATAACACTTACAAGCACCTCCTCCAAGGTCCATTTACCACATATCCCAAAGGCTTCTAGAGCTCCCCCTTGAGCTCTTAGCCCTAGCCACCCCCCTAGGTGACTCAACCACAACTAGGCCACATCGGTGTTCCACCGGTGACTCTTGGCCTACAAACTTGACACACTTAACCTTAGACATCTCATCTTTGGTTAAGTCCTTCTTTTTCCCTTTAAATGGCATCCCCTTGCCATTTTTGGACTCCCCCTTCTTGCCATAATCATATGCTATCCTAGCATATCTCTTTCCCTTGGCATGGGAGACCTTAGATCGGTATCCTAGACCCGATCTATCATTGGTGCAGTTTAGGCCACCCAACACCATGTCTAAGCCCTTAGATCCAACCATGAATCTTTCTAGGGCCTTTTCTAATGTATCAAGTCTTTCTCTCAAGGCTTGATTTTCCCTTTCCAAATTTTGAGCCTTTGAGTTCATATGTCCACTTTGGACATTCCTAGACTTACCCTCCTTTCTAGGCATATTCCTTCCCTTCTTGGGATTAGTGCCTTGATCCTTAGGTATAAAGGTCCTAGATTTACCATGATGCATGCTTTTCTTAGGGTTACGATCTCCCTTGTTAACCTTAGTCCTATCATTGTATCTAAATCCAAAATTATGCACCATTAAGCATTTTTCATGAGTTCTAGCATGCATGAATGGATACTTAACATTATTTTTAATATGCAAGGAGGAACTTGAAATTGAATTGCATTTTAACCTAGGGTTAGGAATTACCTCCCTTACCCTTGTAGTCCATCCTTCTTGTGATCTTTGCTTTTTTGCTTTCTCCTTTCTTCTTTCTCCCAACTCCTCAAGTGTCCCATTTTCTTGAGCTCTTTCTTCCTTCGACACTTGGTGTGGTAGTGCCCTAGCTCACCACATGTGAAGCATCTAATTCTTTTATTCTTCTCTTGGACTTCTCCATTCCTACAATTCATGTTAAATTTAAATTGAATGGACCCGGATTTAGAGAGTACCTCCTTACCTAGAGGACACTTGTCCTTGTAGTGTCCCTTTTGGTTGCACCCAAAGCATGTGATATGGTCCTTGATTCTTACTTTGGTGGAGGTAGAGGCTAGGTTGACTTCTTCTTCAACCTTGGATGATGTGGATGCTTCCTCTTGATCCGGTATAATTGAGGGTCTCTCCTCCCCCTCAATTCTTGAGAATGATGCTTCCTCTTCTTCTCTTGAGGAGGTTGATGATCTTTCACTTGATTCTTCCTCCTCTTGGGCTATCGAGTTCACTTCCTCGGGTTCTTCCACTACTTGACCTCGTGTAGGGTTTTTATGAAATTCTTCTACTTTGATCCACAATTCATGTGTATTTTTGTATGTTCCTACACCATTCAAAACATTAGTAGGCAATGTATTAAGCAATATGTCAATTACCTTTTTATTCGCCTTGGATTGATTTTCTTGTTCTTGATTCCAATATCTAGGTCTAAGCCTCTTCCCGTGCTTATCCTTTGGAATCTCGAAGGGCTCTTCAAGCGTAATCCGAAGGTCCCACTCCATTCTGAACCACGTCTCAATCTGTGACTTCCAATACCTGAAATCGTCATGGTCGTAGGTGGCGGAGTGTAGATGTCGTCCCCGAATTTTTCATCCATGTTCTTCTCCTCTAGCGTGTGCTCCCTCGGCGGTTAGTCCGATCAAGAGCGGTCCTTCGCTCTGATACCAATTGTAGGATCGATTTCAGTACGCTAGAGGGGGGGTGAATAGATTTGTCGGTTCTTCTCTACAAGATTGTTAGCGCTCAAGCGGAAATACAAACAAAATAAAACTAACAATAAAGAAACAATGCTAACAAATCAATTTTACTTGGTATCCACCCTGGCCGGGTGACTAATCCAAGAATCTGTCAGTGGATCACTCCCCGGAGAACCTCCGGCTAGCCCTCGTCGCTCCTTGTGGGTGGAGAAACCTTGCCACAACACCAAGCAAACCTCTGAGCACAAAGACTACTATCTTGCCTTTAACCAAGATAAGATTCGTCAAGAATCTCAGCCACCACGAAGTCCTCTTTAAATAGGACTCGGGCTGAAACCCTCACTACCAGTTGACTGCCCTTGGGGCAGTCGACTGGTGCCACTGAAATTTGACCGTTGCACCCCAACGTTCGAATTCTCAGCCAACTCACCAGCCACCTACCAGTCGACTGCCCCCAGGGCAGTCGACTAGTCCCCGGCCAGAAACCTTCTGTGAGTTCCATCAGTCGACTGCCCCCAGGCCAGTCGAATGGTCTACTCACCCACCTAAGGTTACCCTTCCCGAGTACATTTCACTCCGCACTCAAACCCTAGGATTTCCCGAGTACAATCACACAACACTCGTACCCTCATGACTCAACTGACTCCTCATCTGCAGCCTCGTCTATTGCCTTCGCGCCCTCATCATCTTCGGCTCCCGTCCCTCGGATGCACGCAAGCCTCCAGCTTGCCTCCATGCCATCCTTCACGCATGCCTCGAAGTCCATGCCCATCAGCTCATCGTCCTTGCTCTCCAAGGTCCCTCGGGTGCACACAAGCCTCCAGCTTGTCTCCATGCCACCTTCACCATACCAAGGTCGTCCAGCCAAGTCCATATGTGTAACATGTACAACCTGCACACTCAACATACACATATGAGATAACAAGGGTAAACCTAACTTAAACCCTTTGCCCAAACATCAAAACACTTGGTCACACCGGACCACAGATTACCTCAACATGAATTAGACCTCAGATATTATGGAGTACATGCTCTTAATCCTGATATAATAACGGACACATGTACTTAATATTTATTTATTGATTTACCAATGAGCGAGATTTATTTATTAAATCGATAGGCCCGATAAGTTGGGAAATAATATTATTTACCTGGCGTGTCATTGATTATAGAAGGAAACTATGTCCTAGTGAGTCAGGTTGATGATGTCCCCTTGAGGAGATCATAAAGCTTATCATGTTAAATCCTGCAGGTGGACTTGGTCCGACATGATGATAAGGTTGAGTGGTACTACTCATGGAGTTAAATGTTAATTAATTAAATTGTCAGTAATTTAATTAATTAATGGATATTCGATATCTTAAATATGGGGAGAATTTTGTACTCATAATATGTGGAGCTCATATTTAAATATGAGGGTTAGTGAGGTAGATCAATGGTGATACTCTAGTGGAATGGATCATCATTAATGGATCAGGCATTGATCCATTAGGTAGCCATGGCCCAACTCCACCTCATGGTCCCTATTGTAGCCCAATATATACCCATGGAGTCATGAGACCAAGGCATGCATCCAATTGATCATCCAACCCTAAGCCTCTCCTCCTCTCTCTCCCTTCTCTCTCCTAGGGCATGCCGGCGATGGGATAAGGAGGAAGAAAATTTTTCCTTCTCTTCTCCTTCTCCTCCCTTCTTTCTGACCACTTGGTGGCCGACGATCACATAGATAAGGAGGGGATCTTCTCCTCCCTTTGTGGCGTGCGACAAGAAGAAAAGAAGGAGAATAAACCGGCGCAAGGAGGGAGTTTTTCTTCCTTGGAGGTGATTGGCGCTGCGGGCTTGGAAGAAGCGAAGAGGAGGATTTGTTCTTCCTTGTGGAGCTTGGCACCGCGAGATAGGAAGACAAGGAGGAGGCCGGTTAGGGTTCAAGTGAAGGAGAAGAACTCTTCTCTTCTTCTTCATCTTCTTCTTCTTCCTTGAGGTGGCCAGCGGCAACAACACTAGGGCCTAGGGTTTTCGGCGCAAGAGGAAGAGGATTGGTTGGTGGCTTTTGTGACTTCGGTTCTTGGTAGATCGTCGTCCACACGACGTCTAAGAAGAGGTGGGGTCATACAGTAGAAGATCACGAGGTAAACGGGATGGTATATCTTCTCTTTTGGTTCCTTTGATCTTATTTGATTATTGCTATTATTTCATGTTGATAATTAATTGCATATTGATTATTGCTTAATTAATTGTGTTAATTAATTATCATGGACCCTGATGATAATCAGAAAAATCGGCAATCCACTCATCGTCTATTCTACGGCTAATCGGTTGGACGAGATCAATTGCTAGAACAACACGTTTGTTCAAGCGGTCGCTCGAATCGGTTAGTACGATAATGAAACGGTCGTCTGGGAAATTGTTCTCCATTCGGATTGAAAAAAATTTTAATCCGTGGACATAGAGAGGTTTCCCATGCGCAACTCGGAATCCACGAACCAACAGTTGTCAATGAGCAAAATGTCATCTACGTATAGTACAAGAAATACCACTATGTTTCCGTCACTCCTCTTGTATACACAAGACTCATCCAGACATTGTATGAATCCATAAGACTAGATTACCTCATCAAACTAGATATTCAATGATCTTGAAGCTTGTTTTAATCCATAAATGGACTGATTGAGCTTTCACACAAGATGCTCTTTGCTCATTGCAATGAATCCCTCTGATTGCTTCATATAGATATTTTCTTCAAGACTTCCATTAAGGAAAGCTATCTTGACATTCATTTGCCAAACCTTATAATCCATATGAACAGCAATAGACAAGAGAATCCGGATAGACTTAAGCATGACTATCGACGAAAATGTTTCCTCATAATCGATCCCCTCTTTCTGAGTATACCCCTTCACAACAATCCTTATTTTAAAGGTTTCCACCTTTCCGTCTGATACTCACTTCCTTTTGTAGACCCATTTATATGTAATGGCTTTTACACCATTTGGTGGTTCTACTATCTCCCAGACTTGATTAGAATCAATAGATTTTATCTCAGAGTTCATCATCTTTTACCAAGATATCGCATCTTTATCTTGTAGTGCTTCATCATTGGTCCAAAGATAAGGTTCATGTTCACCAAGGACCAAGTCTGAAGACTCTCCCAAAAATATGACTCTATCAGGCTACCTAACAAACCTCCCACTACGATGAGGTACTACTTATGTATCATCTGTGACACGCGTGACACGCGGTGCAGTCACTTGTGGTATATTATCCTGTACCGTTGGAACTGAAGTAGGAACTTCGCCTCTTATTTCCTCTAGAACAATCTTACAAATGGGCTTGTGATTGCGGGATTGTTTAGAATCATCGATAGAGGAGGGGGGGGTGAATATCTATAAAACTTTTCAGATATAAAAAGAATTTTACATAGCGGAAATTTAAAACAATGCTAACACACTTTCTTTTACTTGGTTCGGAGTCTAGATTGGCTCTACTCCAAGGCCCACGGTGCTTGACCATTTACGTTGGGCAATTCTATATTTCGGAAAAAGGTTACAAAATTGAAGCACGAATATGGAATTGAATTTAAGCAATTAAATTAAACAAATACCGACGACTAGAAAAGGACTCGAAGATTGGAGTAGCGGGTCGTTGTTGGCGCTTGAAACTTGAGCACGGAGAAGTTGGAACTGAGCGCTTGAGTACTTGCGTTGAAAGATTTATTGACTGGAAGCAAGGGGTGAACCCCTTATATACAGTCGTCTGGGGCACCAGTGTTGATTAGGGCGCCTGACACGTGTGCCTATCTGCGCACGTCCTCATCCGCAGACTTGGCCAACATTTATCCCTTCTACCATGGCGACTGGGACGATTGGGGCGCTTATTTTCTCACAGGCGCCTCCCTCGCTGATGTGGAGGCTCAGCTTCGCAGACTGCTAGAAACACCCTTCTAGGGGCCTGTATGCTCAGGCGCCTGGGCTACAGAGAACTCCATCCTTTGTTCCTGCAACCAAGGTTAGTTCCAAAACACAAATAATAGATAAATCAAGTATAACTTATAACCTACGTTGTCTTGGTTCTGACTTTGGGCTTCCCAAATGGAACCCTAGGTCGAACTGACACCTATTGTTCTGTCATCGGGGAACGCATCCTCGCCTACTCCTCTCACGAGAATTTACCTTTTGTCAACCGGCTTCTCCGGGTGGACTTTTGCCTGATCATCCGGATCAGGACTCTGTGCCCAGTCCACGACTAGGACTTATTGCCCAACCCTCGGTTAGGTCTTCGGTGCCCAACCCTCAGCCATGACTTATTGCACAATTCCTCGAATCAGGACTTCGTGCCCAGTCCATGACCAGGACTTATTTCCCAACCCTCGGTCATGTCTTCGGTGCCCAGCCCTCGGCCAGGACTTATTGCCCAATTTCATGAACCAGAACTTCATGCCTAGCTTACCTAGGACTTTTCCTGCGCACTTTAACAAATTGATTAGATCACAATATAACCTTAACTTATGAACTCTTTGCCATTATCAAAACCCAGGTTCGATCTTGGTGCTTCCGGCACCAACAATCTCCCCCTTTTTGATTTATGACAACTTAGTTCAAAAGTTAAATCAAAACATACAAAGCAGGTATTTCAAACAAACATGTTTATTTTTCCTCTCTTTTTAAGAAAACTAATTTTTGAAAAACATGCACTAAGCTCCCCCTAAATTAGAGATTCTCCCCCTGAAACTTTCAAAGATATGCAGTCTTTTAAAAATCTTAAGTGTACCCTTTTTGAGGAAAAAGAATTTAAAGTCTTTTTGTGAAATAAAGATCAACAAATTTTGACCAACTAAATTTTGCAAAACTTTTGAAGTTGAAAAAGTTAAGACACCATTTTGGAAAGACTAATAAATTTATCTAAAAAAGGAAATTTTAATTTTACAACAAAAATTTATACTTTAATAGATTTGTAATTTTTGTACACAGAAAACACTTGCACAAGAATATTTCGCACATACAAAGATTTTGCACTTTTAAAATAAATTGTGCAAATATTTTGCACTTTAAAAGAATATTGTGCACTTAGAATAGTATGTTTGATTTGGATCCATTTATGTAGAAGTAAGGATTAATTGAAATTCACTACTTAATCTGTCTCACCCACATCTAAGGTTATCAAGCATGTTGACCTTATGGTTTCTTTTGTGAGACAAGTTTTCAATCTTAGTTACACAATTGAGTTTGAATTAATTTTGAAACTGAATTTGAAAAATATTAGGTGAAATTTTAATTTTTTAAAAAAATATTAAGTGTAGAATTGTTTTTGAAAATGTTAAGTGTAGAATTAATTTTGAAAATGTTAAGTGTAGAATTAATTTTGAAAATGTTAAGTGTAGAATTAATCTCGAAAATGTTAAGTGTAGAATTAATTTTGAAAATGTTAAGTGTATAATTAATTTGGTAGGTTTAAGTTGGACTAAATTATTGGGTCCTAAACATCTTACCCAAATTTAAGTGACAAAACAGGTTTCCTTATCTGTTTTGTGAGATGTATAATTTTTTTTATCTTTGCTTTAATGTTAAAACTAAGATTTAATTAAAACTTGTGTTAGATTTGAGTTTGTCATATAGTAATTTAATAGTGAGTTTCGATAATCGGCTTCCAGGTCTTGGCGAGGCACAGAGGCCTTCTTTGGTCATAGCCTTGTTGGATCAACAACCCTTTCCTAGACAAAGCCTTTTATAAAATGATCATTTTCAAATTACTTTTTGAGAAAATCTGGTCTAACTAGCTTAGGATTTGGAGAGGTAGCTTCTGCTAATTCCACCGGACTAAACATACCAAATAGGGTACGCCTTACCCTACTTGACTCTTTAGACAGGCTTCCCTAACGTACTATCATCTCACCTCCACCTAATACTATGTTGTTCAAGTCTCAAGTAAGTCTTGTCCTTAACTAACCATTCCTAAGTCTAAGCAGAACAATATTAAAAAAAAATAAACAAGCATTAAGCAGGAAAAATTTTATCTATGTATAAAAATATTTTTATATTGGATCCCCCAGGACTGAAGCCTCGATATGGATTAGGTAAGATGTGAATCTTGTCCTTGGGGATCCAATATTGGTTTGGTCTAGCTTGTTTGTTCAAACTCAGCTTAGGGACTGATGCTTGGACTCGGGTTCTAGTTTGGTTCAATACTGAATAATAAGATCGTTGTCGCGAGTTGGTTTGATAGGCTAGTCCGGATCGATTTAGAACTGACTTCTGTTTTCCAAGAATCATGTCATGATTCTTGGAACCCGAAGTGATCGTTCTAATGAGACTCTGAGTTCCGTGATTTGAGTTTTCAAGGAGGAATTCTCTACCTCAAGCTTTTGAACTTGAGTCGAGGTTCCTTCTTGAACTGACTCGGTTAAGGAACTCAAGTTGATTTCCTCTTTCAGGTGTTAGACTTCCTGTCGGACACTTTCAACCCAAATGTTGGCTTTCGCCAACTTGCGTGATAAATACGAAATAAGATCGTAAAGCTCCGATTCAGGATAGCCTCTTACCGTAATCTGTCCGTCCTCCAAGATTGAGAGCTTTCCGGTGCCGACGTATTCATCAGGTTCTGATTCTGTTCCAGAGTTGATGTCTTTCGAGGCAGTCAGCGCGAGGAGGTTGGAATGCGGAGCCTCTTCTTCTTCCTCCAAGGGCGATGCATCCCATGTGGCTTGTAGTGCCTTCTTCTTCCAAGCTTTCTTGTTTTCTTTTAGGTTAGGACACTCTGATCTGAAGTGACCCTTCTTGTTGCACTCATAACAAGTTACTTTGCTTTTTGTCTTCTGGCTCGTAGAGGGTTCAGCTGGATCATCCTTCTTCTGAGTCACTTCTTTTTGCTCGTTTGATTCTTCAGTGCCTTGTAGCAATTACGAGCCATCCGGACCAGTTTTGAATGATATACTTCATCATCGTCAGACTCCGAATCTGAGTCAGACTCGGGTATTGGTTATTGCTTCTTCTTTTGTGATTTTCCCGGAGTTTTACCTGCAATAAAAGCTATACCTTTCTCGACTAGTGCAATATTAGTTTGCTCATGTAATTCTAACTCCGAAAACAATTCATCAAGCTTAATTTTAGAGAGGTTCCTAGAAACCTTGTAAGCATCTACCATAAATGCCCACAGTGAGTTCCTTGGGAATGAGTTCAGAGTGTACCTTATTAGATCACGATTTTCCACCTTATGACCTATTGTATGTAGCCCATTCATCAGCTCCTGGATCCTTGCGTGGAGCTGTGTTGTAGTTTCACCATTGTGCATATTGATAGTGTAGAGCTTGTTGAGTAGTAGTTCTCTTTGGCCAATCCGCGTATCTGACGTACCCTCATGCAGTTCGATCAATTTGTTCCAAAGCTCCTTTGCGCTGCTAAAGGGTCCGACACGGTTGAGCTCTTCCTTGGTTAAGCCACATTGCAGTGTTTGTGTGGCCTTTGTGTCTGCTTCAATTTTCTTCTTGAGTGGTCTGTCCCACTCTGTGTAGCTTTGCACCTCGCCTTGTGCATTCTTGGGGATCTCCAGTCCAGACTGGATGATTATCCACATGTCCACCTGAGTTTTCAGGTGGACCTCCATCCTACTCTTCCAATAAGAGAAGTCTTCTCCTGAAAAGAGTGGTGGTCTGGCGGTGTTGTAGCCTTCCTGCATGGCTATGAATTTTAATCTGAAAATTTACACAAAAAAACTTTATTCCAAGACTAAGTCTTAGATTAGTAGTGCGGTAGCAAAAAAATAATAATAAAAACTTGAGTGGTGTTGAACCAGCCTCGATGACCGAAAAAAGTTACAAACGAAAAAAAATATTTTTTTAAAAAAATGAAATCCAAAAAATTGCTCAATCGGTGGTTACACTAGATTTGAGCCACCCGCTCTAATACCACTCGTGGGATCGTTTAGAATCGATAGAGGGGGGGTGAATATCGATAAAACTTTTTGGATATAAAAAGAATTTTATGCAGTGGGAATTTAAAACAATGCTAACATACTTTCTTTTACTTGGTTCGGACTCTAGATCGGCTCCTACTCTAAGGCCCACGGTCCTTCACCGTTTACGTTGGGCAATTCTGTATTTCGAAAAAGGTTACAAAATTAAAGCACAAATACAGAATTGAATTTAAGCAATTAAATTAAACAAATACCGACAACCGAAAAGGACTCAAAGATCGGAGCAGCAGTCGTCATTGGTGGTTGAAACTTGAGCACGGAGAAGTTGGAACTGACCGCTTGAGTACTTGCGTTGAAAGAATTGTTGTCTGGAAGCAAGGGGTGAACCCCTTTATATACAGCTGTCCGGGACGCTTGTGATGATTTGGGCGCCTGACACGTGTGCCTATCTGCGTGCGTCCTCATCCGTAGACTTGGCCAACATTTATCCCTACATCCAGGGTGCCTAGGACAACTGGGGTGCCTATATGCTCACGGGCGCCTCCCTTGCTGATGTGGAGGCTCAGCTTCGCAGGTTGCTGGAAATACCTTTCTAGGGTGCCTATATCCATACAGGGGCCTGTATGCTCAGGCACCTGAGCCCTCTTAAGCGCCTGAGATGCAGAGAACTCCATCCTTTATTCCTGTAACCAGGGTTAGTTCCAAAACACAAATAATAGATAAATCAAGTATAACTTACATCCTGCGCTGTCTTGTTTCTGATTTTGGGCTTCCCAAATGGAACCCTAGGTCAAATCGATGCCTAATGTTCCCTCTTTGAGGAACGCATCCTCGCTTACTCCTCTCAGGAGAATTTACCTTTTCCAACCGGCTCCTCCGGTTGGACTTTGGCCCGATCTTCCGGATCAGGACTTCGTGCCTAGTCCACGACCAGGACATATTGCCCAACCCTCGGTCACGTTTTCGATGCCAGCCCTCGACCAAGACTTATTGCCCAATTCCTCGAATCAGGAGTTCGTGCCCAGTCGATGACCAGGACATATTTCCCAACCCTCGGTCAGGTCTTCGATGACTAGCCCTCTGCCAGGACTTATTGTCCAATTCTACGAACTAGGACTTCGTGCCTAGCTTACCTAGGGATTTTCCTACGCACTTTAATAGATTCATTAGATCACAATATAACCATAACTTATGAACCCTTTGCCATTATCAAAACCCAGGTTCGATCTTGGTGCTTCCGGCATCAACAATCTCTCCCTTTTTGATTTATTGCAACCTAGTTCAAAAGTTAAGTCAAAACATACAACGCAGGTATTTCAAACAAACATGTTTATTTTTCCTCTTTTTTAAGAAAACTAATTTTTGAAAAACATACACTAAGCTCCCCCTAAATTAGAGATTCTGCCCCCTGAAGCTTTCAAAGATATGCAGTTTTTCAAAAAGTTTAAGTGTACCCTTTTTGAGGAAAAAGAAGTTAAAGTCTTTTTGTGAAATAAAGATCAACAAATTTTGACCAAGTATATTTTGCAAAACTTTTGAAGTTGAAAAAGTTAAGACACCTTTTTGGAAAGACTAATAAATTTTTCTGAAAAAGGAAATTTTAACTTTACCACAAAAATTTGTACTTTAAAAGATTTGCACATTTTGTACATAGAAAACACTTGCACAAGAATATTTTGCACCTACAAAGATTTTGCACTTTTAAAAAAAAATTGTGCAAATATTTTGCACTTTAAAAGAATATTGTGCACTTAGAAAATATTTTGTACTTGAAAATATTTTAAAACAATATTTTATACTTGCAAAATATTTTTCACGTAAAAAAATATTATTACTTTGAAAAATACTTGAAAAATATTGTCCATTTAAAATCTTTTATTCTTGAAAAAAATATTGTGCACTTAAAAATCTTTTGTACTTGAAAACATTATGTACTTAAAAATATTTTGTAATTAAAAACATTGTGCTCTTAAAAATATTTTAAAAGCGCTTTAAGACTTTTGCAAAAAAAATTTTGCACTTAAAACATTTTTGCAAAAATTTACACTTGAAAATTTAATGCACTTGAAAATTTATCTTTATTTTTTTCAAAAAAAACATTATTATTATTATTATTATTACTCTCTTTTTTTTTACTCTCCCCCTTTTCCATATATCAAAAAAACATACTGGTCATAAAATAATTGCGAATCAGAGTCAATTTATTTTGTAAAAATTCTAAAGACATATTGAACCAATTCTAGTGAGTTCAAGCTACAAAAAGGATCAAACCAACTAAATTGAACTCGTTCGGGTCATGTCTAACCCAGTTAGCTACTTACTAACTGTTATATAACAGCAGCATTCACTAGGGATAGTCAAGTTAATTGATCTGATCAAGTTAGATTTTCTAAGCTTGAACACTTAGCCTGATTGTTGTTCAAATGTATTTATCGCCCCAACTACTCTAGATGCACTGACTTAAAGCATCTTGAGTCAAGGTATAGACCTAAGCATCTCAACCCAGTCTAGGTTATCAATCAAAGTGTCCTAATATGCTTGTGAGATGCTGGCTTCTAGATCTATAGGAGCATGTAATTCTAGGCTTAAAGCCTAGGCTAGATCCATTGCGTAGAAAACCCTAGTTTTAAAGGGGTGATTTTTTTTAGAAAAATCCAAGTCGGAAAAAGAATTTTTAAAATTCAAGACCTAAAAGAAATGATTTTTCGAAAGATATGAAATACTAGTTTTGAATTTTTTTTTTGAAAACTTACATGATAATAGTCCTATTCTACTAAGCACAACCTAACTACCTTCTTAGTAAGCTAAAATCAGACTCAGGTAAGGGTTTGGTAAAGATGTCGGTTAGATTAGATTTTGAGTCCACATGCATAAGTGCGATTTTGCCCCTGGCTACGTGATCCCTAACAAAATGATGTTTTACTTCAATATGTTTGGTTCGGGAGTGATGAATAGGATTTTCGTAAGATTGATCGAGCTTATGTTGTCAATGAACACTTTGGTTTGACATAGTCTAGCTGGAAATCCTTAAGAGTGTGCATCATCCATAAAAGTTGTGTTACACACTCTCCTAGGGCAACATATTCTGCTTCAGTTGAAGATAGGTCAACACAATATTACTTTATACTGCACCAGCTAACTAGACTGTGTCCTAATAATTGACAACTTCCACTTGTACTCTTTCTATCTAATTTGCATCCGACATAGTCTGAGTCAGAGTATCCTGATAATTCAAAGTTGGAGGTCCTAGGATACTAAATACCTACATTTAGGGTACCCTTAATGTACCTAAGGATTCTTTTTAGGGCTGCTAAGTGAGATTTCTTAGCACAAGTTTGGTATCTAGCGCACATTCCTACTATGAATAAAATGTCGGGTCTACTAGCAGTTAAGTATAATAAACTACCTATCATGCTTCTATATAGTTTTAAGTCAACTGATTTACCTTCAGTGTCCTTGTCTATTTTGACATTTGTGGCCATGGGAGTACCTAAACTCTTAGAGTTTTTCATTTTGAATTTCTTAATTAATTCTCTTGCATATTTGGATTGATGAACATAGTTACCATCCCTGGTTTGTTTTATTTGTAGACCTAAGAAAAAATTCAGTTCGCCTACCAAACTCATTTCAAACTCACTCTCCATAATTTTAACAAAGTCTTTTAAAAAGTTAGAATTAGTCGACCCAAAAATTATGTCGTCTACGTAGATTTGGGCTATAAATATATCTTTTTCTAAGGTTTTAACAAATAAGGTTGAGTCAATTTGGCCTTGGTTAAATCCCTTAGAAATGAAGTAGGTTGATAGTCTTTCGTACCAGACCCTAGGTGCTTGTTTTAACCCATAAAGGTCTTTCCTAAGTTTGAGCACATACTCGGGATTGTCTAAGTCCTCAAATCCTAGGGGATGCCCTACATACACTTCCTCTTTTATGAACCCATTAAGAAAGGCAGACTTGACATCGATTTGGTATAGTTTAAAACCTCTATGGGCAACAAAAGCTAGTAACATCCTAATTGATTCCAGTTTGGCTACAGGAGCATAAGTTTCATCATAATCCAACCCTTCGACTTGACTAAATCCTTTAGCTACTAAGCGGGCTTTGTTTCTCACAATCTCCCCTTGATCATTTAGCTTGTTTTTAAATACCCACTTAGTGTCTATAACTGACATACCTTCAGGTTTAGGTATTAAGTACCAGACTTGGTTTCTCTCAAATTGGGCTAGTTCTTCTTGCATTGCAATGATCCAACCTGGGTCAGACAGGCTTCTTCTATAGTCTTAGGTTCTATTTTTGAAATTAGGGCAATTTGACTAAGATTTCTGTAAGAAGGCCTTGTTTTGACCTCTAAGGATGGATCACCCAAGATTTGGTCAAATGGATGATTCAGTCTGGGTTTCTTTGTTCTCCTAGAACTAGGTTCAACCTCAGGTCCTGTTGGTAGGTTTGGTTCAGTGATCGGTTCAACTACTTGGGTTGGTTCAGCTATTGGTTCAGTTGATGACTCAATAGTTGGTTCAATTGATAGTTCAGTTAATGGTTAAATATCTTCTTGATCAATATTTAAATTATTTAGGTTTTGTTCGACAGTAGGTTTTGTTTCAATTTCTTCATCAAATATTAAGTTTGTGGTTTCTTCAATTTTAAGGGTTTGTTTATTGTAGACCCTATATGCTCTACTTGTTGTTGAATATCCTAGAAAGGTCCTTGGGGTTGATTTTGATTGAAATTTACCTATGTAGTCTTTAGTATTTAAAATGTGTACTTTACACCCAAAAACTCTTAAATAATGTAAATTTAGTAGTCTGTGATAATAAATTTCATAAGGGGTCTTGTTGTGTCTTCTATTTATTAAGACCCTATTTTGAATATAACAGGCTGTATTTACCGCTTCTGCCCAAAATTAATTAGTTAGGTTGTATTAGTTGAGCATGGTCCTAGCGGCTTCCTAAAGGGTTCTATTCTTCCTTTCAACTATTCCATTTTGTTGGAGAGTTCTAGTACATGAAAATTCATGGACGTACCCGTTAATTTTATAAAATTCCTCAAATCTCAGATTTTCAAATTCTCCCCCGTGGTCACTCCTAAGACTTTTAATTTTTGTGTCATTTTGATTTTCTATCACTTTGCACAAATTATTAAATGAGTTAAATTTTTCATCTTTGGTTTTTAGAAATCTAACCCAGGTAAACCTAGAGTAATCGTCAATAATTACTAAGCAGTACCGATTCCCGCTTAGCGACTTGGCTCCATGTGAATCAAATAGGTCTAGGTGTAGGAGCTCAAGTGTGGCTTGGGTTAAGTCTAACTGGGTTGATTTGTGGGTTGACTTGGTTTGTTTACCTTGTTGACATGGATTACAGATGGCATTTTCAAGGTTATTAATTTTTGGTATCCCTTTAACTAGTCCAAGTTGACTTAGTTTTGAGATTAACTTTGTATGGGTTTGGCCTAGTCTTCTATGTCATAAGTTGGTTTCTTCTGGTTGAGTTAGAAAATATTTAGGTGTTACGGGTAGATTGATTGTGTAAACATTGTTCTTCCTACTACCCTTAAGTGTAATTTCTAAGTCTTGTAGATTCCTAATCAAGCAGTCAGAATTGGTGAAGGTAACTACATAACCAGTATCACACAGTTGGCTAACGCTAAGTAAATTAAATTTAAAGTTTTCAACTAATAACACCTTTTTGATAATAAAATCAGAGTTTAGTTCAATATTATCTGACCCAATTACTTTAAGTGTGACATTGTTGCCAAATGCAACTTAGCCTAGGTTTTTGAACTTAATTTTGGTGAACTTTAATTTATCCCCAGTCATGTGTCTGGAGCATCCACTATCAAACATCCACTGGTCTAAATCTTTATGTTCCTACACATAAAGTATGTTTGATTTGGATCCATTTATGTAGAAGTAAGGATTAATTGAAATTCACTGCTTAATCTGTCTCACCCACATCTAAGGTTATCAAGCATGTTGAGCTTATGGGTTTCTTTTGTGAGACAGGTTTTCAGTTATAGTTACAAAATTGAGTTTAAATTAATTTTGAAATTGAATTTGAAAAATATTATGTGAAATTTTAATTTTAAAAAAATATTAAGTGTAGAATTGTTTTTGAAAATGTTAAGTGTAGAATTAATTTTGAAAATGTTAAGTATAGAATTAATTTGGTTGGTTTAAGTTGGACTAAATTATTGGGTCCTAAACATCTCACGCATATCTAAGTGACAAAATAGGTTTCCTTATCTGTTTTGTGAGATGTATAATTTTTTATCTTTGATTTAATGTTAAAACTAAGATTTAATTAAAACTTGTGTTAGATTTGAGTTTATCAAATAGTAATTTAAAAGTGAGTTTCGATAATCGGCTTCCAGGTCTTGTCGAGGCACAGAGGCCTTCTTTGGTAGTAGCCTTATTGGATGAACAACCCTTTCCTAGACAAAGCATTTTATAGAAAGATCATTTTCAAATTACTTTTTGAGAAAATCTGGTCTAACTAGCTTAGGATTTGGAGAGGTAGCTTCGGCTAGTTCCACCGGACTAAACATACCAAATAGGCTACTCCTTACCCTACTTGACTCTTTAGACAGGCTTCCCTAATATACTATCATCTCACTCCACCTAATACTATGTTATTCAAGTCTCAACTAAGTCTTGTCCTTAACTAACCATTCCTAAGTCTAAGCAGAACAATATTAAAAAAATAAACAAGCATCAAACAGGAGAAAAATTATCTATGTATAAAAATAGTTTTTATATTGGCTCCCCCTGGACTGATGCCTCGATATGGATTAGGCAAGATGTGAATCTTGTCCTTGGGGATCCAATATTGGTTTGGTCTAGCTTGTTTGTTCAAACTTAGCTTAGGGACCCATGCTTGGACTCGGGTTCTAGTTTGGTTCAATACAGAATAATAAAATCGTTGTCGCGAGTTAGTTCGATAGCCTAGTCGGGATCGATTTAGAACTGACTTCTGTTTTCCAAGAATCGTGTCAAGATTCTTGGAACCCAAAGTGAATCGTTCTAATGCGACTCTGAGTTCCTTGATTTGAGTTTTCAAGGAGGAATTCTCTACCTCAAGCTTTTGAACTTGAGTCGAGGTTCCTTCTCGAACTCACTCGGTTAAGGAACTCAAGTTGACTTCCTCTTTCAGGTGTTTGACTTCCTGTCAGAGGGTTTCAACCTGGACATTGGCTTTCGCCAACTTGCATGATAAATACGAAATAAGATCGTAAAGCTCCGATTCAGGATAGCCTCTTATCGTAATCCGTCCATCCTCTGAGATCGAGAGCTATCCAGTGCCGACGTCTTCATCAGTTTTGATTCTGTTCCGAAGTCGATGTCTTCCGAGGTGGTCAACGCGAGAGGTTGGAATGCAGAGCCTCTTCTTCTTCCTCCGAGGATGATTCGTCCCATGTGGCTTGCAGTGCCTTCTTCTTTCGAGCTTTCTTGTTTTCTTTCAGGTTAGGACACTCTGATCTAAAGTGACCCTTCTTGTTGCACTCGTAACAACTTACGTTGCTTTTAGTCTTCTGGCTCGTTGAGGGTTCAACTGGATCATCATTCTTCTGAGTCGTCTTCTTTTTGTTTGTTTGATTCTTCAGCGCCTTGTAACAATTACGAGCCATCCGGACCAGTTTTGAATGATCTACTTCATCATCATCAAACACCGAATCTGAGTCGGACTCGGGTATTGGTTGTTGCTTCTTCTTTTGTGATTTCCCGGAGTTTTACCTACAACAAAACTATACTTTTCTTGACCAGTGCAGTATTAGTTTGCTCATGTAATTCTAACTCCGAAAATAATTCATCGAGCAGATCTCTTTTGTTAATCCTCATATCTGATGTACCCTCGTGCAGTTCGATCAATTTGTTCCAAAGCTCCATTGTGCTGCTGAAGGGTCCGACGCGGTTGAGCTCTTCCTTGGTTAAGCCACATTGCAGTGTTTGTGTGGCCTTTGCGTCTGCTTCATTTTTCTTCTTGAGTGGTTCGTCCCACTCTGTGTAGCCTTGTACATCGCCTTGTGCATTCTTGGGGATCTCCAGTCCGGACTAGATGATTATCCACATGTCCACTTAAGTTTTCAGGTGGACCTCCATTCTACTCTTCCAATAGGATAAGTTTTCTCCTAAAAAGAGTGTTGTAGCCTTCTTGCATGGCCATGAATTTTATTCTGAAAATTTATACAAAAAAACTTTTTCCAAGACTAAGTCTTGGATTAGTAGTGCGGTAGCAAAAAAAATAATAACAAAAAAATCGAGTGGCCTTGCACCAACCTCGATGAACGAAAAAGTTACGAATGAAAAAAATATTTTAAAAAAAAAAGAAATCCGAAAAATTGCTTAATCGGTGGTTGCACCAGATTTGAGTCACCCGCTCTGATACCACTTGTGGGATCGTTAAGAATCGATAGAGGGGGTGAATATCGATAAAACTTTTCGGATATAAAACAATGCTAACACACTTTCTTTTACTTGGTTCGGAGTCTAGATCGGCTCCTACTCCAAGGCCCACGGTCCTTGACCGTTTTTGTTGGGCAATTCTATACTTCGGAAAAAGGTTACAAAATTGAAGCACAAATACATAATTGAATTTATAGCAATTAAATTAAACAAATACCGACGACCAGAAAAGGACTCGAAGATCGCACCAGCAGGTTGTCGTTGGCGCTTGAAACTTGAGCACGGAGAAGTTGGAACTAAGCGCTTGAGTACTTGTGTTGAAAGAATTATTGTTTGGAAGCAAGGGAGTGAACCCCTTTATATACAGCCGTCCGGGCACCTGTGTTGATTAGGGCGCCTGACACGTGTGCCTATCTACGAGCGTCGTCATCCGCAGACTTGGCCAACGTTTATCCCATCATCCAGTGCGCCTGGGACAACTGGGGCGCCTGTATGCTCACGGGCGCCTCCCTTGCTGATGTGGAGGCTCAGCTTCGCTGACTGCTGGAAACACCATTCTGGGGCGCCTGTATGGATACAGGCGCCTATATGCTCAAGCGCCTGAGCCCTCTCAGGCGCCTAGGATGCAGAGAACTCCATCCTTTGTTCCTACAACCAGGGATAGTTCCAAAACACAAATAATAGATAAATCAAGTATAACTTACAACCTGCGCTGTCTTAGTTCTGACTTTGGGCTTCCCAAATGGAACCCTAGGTTGCACTGACGCCTAATGTTCCCTCTTCGGGGAACATGTCTTCGCCTACTCCTCTCAGGTGAATTTTCCTTTTGTCAATTGGCTCCTCCTGTTGGACTTTTGCCTGATCTTTCGGATTAGGACTTTGTGCCCAGTCCATGACCAGGACTTATTACCCAACCCTCGGTCAGCTCTTCGGTGCCTAGCCCTCGGCCAGGACTTATTCCCAATTCCTCGAATCAAGACTTCATGCCCAGTCCACGACCAGGACTTATTGCCCAATTCCACGAACTAGGACTTCATGCCTAGCTTACCTAAGATTTTTCTTGTGCACTTTAACAGAATCATTAGATCACAATATAACCTTAACTTATGAACCCTTTGCCATTATCAAAACCCAGGTTCGATCTAGTGCTTCCGGCACCAACAATGGTTCATTATGTAGTCCTCTTCTAAAAATCGGGCATTCGTGCTAACCATGACCTTCTGATCTTTAGGACTATAAAACAAACCACCTTTCGTTCCTCTAGAATAGCCTACAAACAAGTGAACTTCCGTACTAGATTCCAACTTATCAGCGTCTCCCTTCAGTATATGTGTTGGACTATGTTGGGGCAATCGACCCAAGGATGATCGGGAAGATCATGGTTTTGATGTGTGTATGACAATATATTTAAGGTTAGGGTGTTATCTTGTTATTTGATTTGTGTGATTGAGTTTGCGGGACTTGGAGAATCACACATGGAGGATTTATCCGAGGGACGAGAGCCGAGGGAAGAGGACTCCAAGGGCAAGCCGGGATGTGGACTTCAAAGGACACACGTGAAGGGTGGCATGGAGGCTAGCCAAGGGAAGGCTTGTGTGCGCATCTGAGGGACGATAGCCGGTGGAAGAAGACTTCAAAGGGCAAGCCAAGGGAGTGTACTTGAAGTCACACGTGAAGGAGGATCTTCAGAGTGAGGAAGAGAGATTGTATAAGCTGGGCAATCGATTGGTACAAAGACAGTCGACTGCCAGCTAATTCTTAGACTCACAGAATGTTTGAGACCCTGGAATAGTTGACTGCCCAGGGGCAGTCGACTGGTAACCCCGAAAACTAGCCGTTGGCTAGCAATTAAGGCTAGACTAGCCGAGGGGCAGTCGACTGGTGTCGGCTGGACAACTCGTGAAGTTGTCCTTTACTCTTATTTAAAGGGTGACTTTTGGGCACAAGAATGGTATGGTTCTTTAGTGTACTAAAGTGTTGTTCGTGCCAAAAGTGATCAGTTCTTCCTCTCGATTTCTATTCCATCTTGTAAAGAGGAAGAAGACATCCTTGTAAAGGTTTTCTCCACCTTGAAGGAGGCTTTTCATAGTGGAGAGTGTGCTTGTGCGTGGATCCTTGGATTAGTCACCTTTCGGGATGGATACCAAGTAAATTCTCTTGTTAGCATTGGATTTCTTATTTTTCATATATTTTGTTTGTATTGTGCTAACCATCTTGTAGAGAAAGTTGAGAAAAAGTGCTATTCATCGCCCCTCTAGCAAGCGCCACGATCTAACAGACTACCCCAAATCCGAATATGTCTCAGACTAGGCTTACGCCCATTCCACAATTCTGTGGAGTAGAGGGTACTGATTTAGATGGTTGCAAGTTCAGAATATACATTGCTATTTCCATAGCATACCCCCAGAACGAATTTGGTAATTCAGAATAACTCATTATCGATCTAACTATTTCCATAAGAGTCATATTCCTTCGTTCCGCCACACTGTTTTGTTGGGGTGTACCAGGTGCGGACAATTGGGATTGACTCCCAACCATTGATAAGTAACTACGAGGTACTCACCACCATGATCAGACCGTAGTGTCTTGATATTTTACCATGACGTTTCTCTACCTCAGCCTTGTACTCTTTGAACTTGTCAAAGCACTCAGACTTGCGGCGCATCAAGTAAATGTATCCATATCTCAAATAGTCGTCCATAAATGAGACGAAATACTCATAACCACCTCTTGCCTGGATAAATATAGGACCGCACAAATCTGAATGAACCAATTCCAACACTTCTTTGGCACTATACCCCTTGGCTTTAAAAGGCCTCTTGGTTATTTTTCCTTCCAAGCAAGATTCACAGGTTGGAAATTTTCCACCACCAATGAACCCAAAGGTTCATCAACTATCAACCTTTGAATTCTGCTCAAGTTAATATGACCCAACCTTAGATGCCAAAGATATATTTGGTTCATTTTCGAAGGTTCTTTTATCTTATTAGAAATAGAAGAAGTGTTAATAATTTCCATTTGCATCGTGGGAATTATTAGATTAAGAGCATACAAATTGTCAACCAATGCACCAGAACAGATAATCACCTTATTCATTTTTATAACAACTCTGTCATCAAATGAAATAGAAAATTCATCGATAAATAATTTAGAAACTTAAATCAAGTTCTTTCTAAAACAAGGTATGTAAAGACAATTTCTCAAAATTAAAAATTTATTCTTAGTAAAAAAAAAATGAACATCTCCCACTGCAATAGCAACCACCTTCATAGCATTGCCATGTAGATGATAATCATGCCTTCAGATAGTCGTCTGGCTTCCTGGAACCCTTGCAATGAATTGCAGACATGATCAGTGGCTCCCGTATCTACATACTATGTACCGGTAGATAATTGATGGTTGCGGGTTTTCTAGGCGAATACCGGGTCTCTCATGGGAATCCTCTCCATGTCCACAGATTAAAATTTTTAATCCGAATGGAGACCTATTTCCCAAACGACCATCTCGTCGTCGTGCTAACCGATTCGACCGATCGCTTGAACAACCAAGTTGTTCTAGCGATCAATCTCATCCAACGGATTAGCTGCGGAATAGACGACGAGTGGATCGCCAATTTTTGTGTTTATCATCAGGGTCCAACATAATTTATTATCATAATTAATCAACAAATAATTAACAACAAAGATAATTAGTCAAACCACATGAAATGATAGAAAACAAAGGAGTCAAAGAGAAGGTTATACCTTTCCTTTTACCTCGCGATCTTCTATTGTATGACCTCCCTTCTTGGACGTCGTGTGGGTGACGATGTACCAAAAACCGAAGTCACCAAGGCATGAGCACAACCTCCTTCTCTCCCTTCTTGCTTGCGCCGACCAAGAGGATATGTTCTCCTCACTTGCAACGCCGGGCAGCCACTGCCTTGCGCCGCTGGCCACCAGGAGGAGGTGCACCGACCCAAGTAATGTAGATGATGTGAAGAAGAAGATGACACAAAGCCTATCTCCCTTCCCTTAGCCTCCTTGTTGCGCCACCGACCACCAAACTTCAAGGAAGCGGTGGCGCTGCAACCCTAACCTCCCTCCCCTTTTGGATCCCACCGGCCAACTTCCACGCCTCCTCAAGCTAGCGTCAACCAAGAGCAAGATGGAAGGAACAAGATCCTTCTTCTTGCCTCCTTGTGCCGCAACTCAAGTGGAGAAGGAAGAAGAGAGGAGGAGATGAGAGAAAGGTTTCTCTCCTTTCCTCTATACCACCGGCCACCAAAACCTAGGACAGAGAAAAGAGGGAGAGGAGAATAATTAGTTTATGTGTCGTGCCTTGGTCTCATGACTACATGTGTATATATAGGGCTGCAATAGAGACCATAAGGAGGAGTTGGGTCTTGGCCACCTAATGGATCAAGGCCCGATCCATTAATGAAGATCCATTCCACTAAAGGATCCTCATTGAACTACCTCACCAACCCCCATATTTAAATATGGGGTCCACCTATTATGAGTACAAGTATCTCCCTGTGTTTAAGATATCGAATACCCGTTGATTAATTTAAATTACTAACAATTTTAATTAATCAACATCTAACTCCTTGATTAGTACCACTCACCCTTATCATCATGTCAGACCAAGTCCACTTGCAGGATTTAACATGATAAACTTTATGAGCTCATCAAACGGGCATCATCATCCTGACTCACCAGGACATGGATTCCGTCTATAATCAATGACACACCATGTAAATAATATTATTTCCCAACTTACCGGGCCTATCGATTTAACAAAATAAATATCGCCCATTGGTAAATCAATGAAATAAATATTAAGTACATGTGCCCGTTATTATATCGGGATTCAGAGCATGCACTCCACAATAAACTGAGGTCTGATTCAATTATAAAGTCAGTATAAATTGAATCATCTCTATGCCGGTCTTGCTCAATGCACACTAAGTGCACTAGAGGAATTCTATAGTCAAGATAAGCCAACACCAAATTACACTTCAACCATCCCGATGGTTTGTCAAAATCCATCTCGGTGTGAGCCTCTACTTATACTTTATAAGGGATTGATAACATAATCTTCTGTGCGACACCACACACCATGTTATCTACAATGTAAAGTATCAGACAATATGCACATACTAATATAAATATGCAAACAGTGATCTTGTGATTCTCTTTCAAAATGTAGATGTCTTATACAAAAGCAAGACTTTTAGTATACATCCTAACAATCTCCCACTTATACTAAAAGACTCTGCTGTCCTCCCAATGCCATACATCTGACTACCATATCCTCCACATGCCTATCTAAAGCTCTTGCTAGAAGGGCATTAGTGAAAGGATCCGCCAGGTTGTCCTCCGATGCAATCTTGGCGACAACAACATCTCCTCGCTTTACGATCTCTTGTATCAGGTGGTACTTGCACTCTATGTGTTTACTCGCCTTATGGGCTCATGGTTTCATCGAGTTTGCAACTGCACCACTGTTATCACAATAAATTGTGATAGATCTGGGCAAACTAGGAATCACATCCAAGTCCATCATGAAGTTCCTGAGCAATACAACTTCTTTGGCCGCCTCTGAGGCTACCACATACTCAACTTCCATGGTGGAGTCCGCCATGGATTTCTGCTTGACACTCCTCCATACTATGGTTCCACCTCCTAAAGTAAACATATACCCCGAGGTAGACTTTCATTTGTCCCTATCTGATTGGAAGTCTGAATCTGTATAACCTACAGGGATTAAATGGTTTGCCTGGTAAACTAGCATATAATCCATAGTCCTTCTCAGGTACTTCAATATATGTTTTACCGAAGTCCAATGTCCCTGTCCAGGGTTACTCTGACATCTGCTAACCATGGCCATGGTAAAATAGATATCTGGTCTCGTACACAGCATAGCATACATGAGGCTTCCTACAGCTGAATCATAAAGAACCTCCTTCATCTCCTCTATCTCCTTTGATGTTTTTAGGACACATCTCCATAGATAAAGAAACTCCATGTCTAAAAGGTAGAAAACTTTTCTTGGAGTTTTCCATGCTAAAATGAGCTAGGACAGTGTCTATGTATGAAGCTTGAGATAAGCACAACATCCTTTTTGGGCGATCCCTTATAACCTTGATCCCAAGGATGTGCCCTGCTTTTCCCAAGTCCTTTATATCAAACTATTTGGACAACCATACCCTTACATCTAATAACACTTTGACATTGTTACCAATGAGCAAAATATCATCTACGTATAATACAAGAAATACCACTACGTTTCTGTCACATCTCTTGTATACACAAGACTCATCCGGACTTTGAATAAATCCATATGACTGGATTACCTCATCAAAGCGGATGTTCCAAGATCTCGAAGCTTGCTTCAATCCATAAATGGACCGATTCAGCTTACACACAAGATGCTCTTTGCCTATCACAATGAATCCCTCTGGTTGCTTCATATAGATAGTCTCCTCAAGACTTCCGTTTGTTGGGTATGACTTGGCGGATTTCATAAGTGAATACTCGGTCGATCCGAGAGACCACTCCATGTATATGGATTAAGAATTTAATCTGAATGGAGACCTGTCTCCCATCAACCATCTCGTGCCGTATCGAACGATCCAAATCATAACTTGGGCAATTACCAAAATCGGCCTTGTGATTTGCTCGACCGTTCAACCCCGGAAAAGGCAACGATTTGATCGCCGGATTTTATGTTTATGGTCGGGGTCCAGTTAGTTAATTAACAACTATGATACGAAATCAAATTAACAAACTAACACACATAAAATGACGAGCTTAGTAAACATAGCACAAAATTGATATAAGGATAATGAATGGAGCTTGGAAAGGGATATACCTTTCCGATCACCTCACGGTCTTTACCGTATGTCCCACCCTTCACGGACGTCGTGTGGGTGACGATCTACTGCAAATCGAGATCACCGAGACCACCAACTGAGCTCTTCTTCTGACCTTGGCTGAAAACTCGAAACCCTAGCCTCTAGGGTTTTTCCGCCGCAAGCTTCACTCCCTCTCCCTTTGCACCGCCATCCACTGGAGCTACCCAAGGGCCACTGGACCGGCTTCTCACTTTGAGAGGAAGGAGAAGAAGATGAAGAAGGAGAGACCTCACCCAAACAGACCTCCACTCAGCCCCTCCCTCAACCTTGCGGCACCGCCGCAAGTTGTGGTTGCGCCGCCTCCCACCGGCCGGCGGCGGCTTCTCTCCCCTCGGTGAGCACCACAAAAGGTAGAGGACTCCTCTACCTTGTCCCTCAGAGCCCCAACCGAAACTTGGTGGAAGAAGAAGAAGGACCGAAGAGGAGAAACCTCTTTTCCTTTGGCACCGGCCGAACCCTAGGGAGACTAGGAGAGAAGAAGAAAAGAGAGAGAGAGAGAGAGAGAGGCCTAGGGTGTTATCTCGTGGATCAAGCCTTAGTTTCATGACCTCCTAGGGTATTTATAGGGTTATGGTAGGGACCAAGAGGAGGAGTTAGATCTTGGCCCACTAATGGATCTAAACCCGATCCATTAATTAAGATTCATTCCACTAAAGGATCATAATCGAACTTCCTCACCAACCCCCATATTTTCATATGGGCTCCACATATTACGAGTCGTCCATCCCCCCGTGTTTAAGATCGCGAATTCCCATTAATCAATTTAAATTACTGACAATTCAAATTAATTAACCGCTGAGTCCTCGACTAGTATCACTCAACCTTATCATCGTGCCGGATCAAATCCACCTGTAGGGTTTAGCACGATGAACCTTTTGAGCTCATCAAGGGGGCATAATCATCCTGACTAACCAGGACACAGATTTTGTCAATAATCAACAGCACATCATATTATTAATATTATCTCTCAACTTACCGGGCTTATCGATCTAACAGAATAGATCTCGCCCATTGGTAAATCAAAGAAATAATAATTAATAATATATGACCGTTATTATTTCGGGATTAAGGGATCGTACTTCATAATATCAACTGAGGTCCAATCTAATTATTGAGTCAGTACAAATTGGATAACCTCGGGTTTCGGTCCTGCTTAATGTACTCAAAGCACACTAGTGTAATTCTATTGTCAAGACCAACCATACCTAATTATACTACAACCATCCCGATGGGTTGTCCAATTCCATCTCAGTTGTGGGCCTCTATTTTATACTAAGCAAGGAACTGATAACATGATCTTCCGTGTGACACCACACACCATGTTATCTACAACGCAAAGTAATTGGACTTCATGTATGTACTAATGTAAACAAGCTCCTAGTGTAGTTGTGATTCTCTTTTCATAACTAAGATGTTCATATAAAGAAATCATGTCTTTCAGTATACACATCTTACAATCTCCCACTTATACTTAAAAACATTGTTGTTCTCTCACTGCCATACATCTGACTCTTATATCCTCCACATGCCTATCAAAAGCTCTAGCTGGAAGAGCTTTAGTGAAAGGATCTGCCAGGTTGTCCTCTGATGCAATCTTGGCGACAACCACTTCTCCTCACTTTATGATTTCTTGTATCAGGTGGTACTTGCGCTCTATGTGTTTACTCACCTTATGGGCTCGTGGTTCCTTCGAGTTTGCAACTACACCACTGTTATAAAAAAAAATTGTGATAGATCTAGGCAAACCAGGAATCACATCCAAGTCCATGATGAAGTTCCTGAGACAAACAGCTTTCTTGGCTGCCTCTGAGGCAGCCACATATTCAGCTTCCATTGTGGAGTCCGCCACGTATTTCTGCTTGACACTCCTCCAAACAATGGATCCACCTCCTAAAGTAAACCCATACCCCGAGGTAGACTTACTCTTGTCCCTATCTGACTGGAAATCTGAGTCCGTATAACCCATCGGGACTAATTGATCTGCCCGGTAAACCAACATATAATCCCTAGTCCGTCTCAGGTATTTCAATATATGCTTTAGCGCAGTCCAATGTCCCTATCCAGGGTTACACTGATATCTGCTAACCATGCCCGCGGCAAAACAGATATCAGGTCTCGTGCACAACATAGCATACATGAGGCTTCCTACTGCCGAAGCATAAGGAACCGTCTTCATTTCCTCTATCTCCTTTGATGTTTTTGGACACATCTCCTTGAATAGAGGAACTCCATGCCTGAAGGGTAGAAAACCCTTCTTGGAGTTTTCCATGCTAAAACGAGACAAGACAGTGTCAACATACGAAGCTTGGGATAAGCACAACATCCTTTTCTGGCGATCCCTTATGACTTTGATCCCAAGGATGTGTCCTGCTTCTCCTAAGTCCTTCATATCAAACTGCTTTGATAGCCAGACCCTTACGTCTGATAACACTTTGACATTGTTGCCAATTAACAAAATGTCATTGACGTAAAGTACAAGAAACACCACGACATTTCCGTCACATCTTTTGTATACACATGACTCATCCGGGCTTTGAGTAAATCCATATGATTGGATTACTTCATCAAAATGGATGTTCCAAGATTTTGAAGCTTGCTTCAATACATAAATGGACCGATTCAGCTTGCACACTTGATGCTCTTTGCCCTTCGTAATGAACCCTTCCGGTTGGTGCATGTAGATGGTCTCCTCAAGACTTCCATTAAGGAAAGCCATCTTGACGTCCATCTGTCATACCTCATAATCCATATGAGTTGCAATAGATAGGAGAATCCGGATCGACTTAAGCATGACTACTGGCGAAAAAGTCTCCTCATAATTGATACCTTCTTTCTGAGTGTACCCTTTCGCAACAAGCCTTGCTTTGAAGGTCTTAACCTTCCCGTCTGATCCTCTCTTTCTCTTGTAGATCCACTTGCATCTAATGGCTTTTACACCATTGGGTGGTTCTACTAAATCCCAGACCTGATTAGAATCCATAGATTCTATCTCTGAGTTCATTGCTCTTTGCCAAGAATCTTCATCCTTATCTTGGAGGACCTCATCATAGGTCCAGGGATTCGGTTTATGTTTACCAGAGAGCAAGTCCAAAGACTCTCCCAAAAACATGAACTTTTCAGGCTATCTCACAACCCTCCCACTGCGACGAGGCACCACATGTGTATCCTCAGTGACACGCGGTGCAGTAACTTGTGGTGTCTCCTCTTGTACAATTGGTCCTAAGATCGGAACGTCCCCCCTTAACTCTTCAAGCACCAGTCTACTCTTGGGTTTATGGTACATCATATAGTCTTCCTCTAAGAATCTGGCATTCGTACTAATGACTACCTTCTGATCCTTAGGACTATAGAACAGACCACCCTTCGTTCCTCTAGGATAGCCTACGAACAGACGTACCTCCGTATGAGATTCCAACTTATCAGTATCTCCCTTCAGCACATGTGCTAGACTGGGCTTGCACCCATTCCACAGTTCTTTGGGAGTATGAGGGACTGACTTAGATGGAACCAAGTTCAGTATGTACGCTGCCGTTTCCAAAGCGTATCCCCAGAACGAATCAGGTAAGTCTGAATAGCTCATCATTGACCTAACCATTCCCATAAGAGTCCTATTCCTTCTTTCTGCAACTCCGTTCTGTTGGGGTGTACCGGGTGCAGTTAGCTAGGACTAACTCCCAGCTTCTGATAGGAAGGTCCTAAACACTCCAAAGAGGTACTCACCACCACGATCTGATCACAGTGTCTTGATAGTTTTACCTCGATGTTTCTCCACATCAGCCTTGAATTCTTTGAACTTTTCAAAGCATTCAGACTTGTGGTGCATCAGGTAAATGTACCCATACCTTGAATAATCATCAATGAAGGTGACGAAATATTCAAAACCACCTCTAGCCTGGATTGACATAGGACCACAGAAATCAGAATGAATCAGTTCTAACACATCTTTGGCCCTATACCCCTTAGCTTTGAAAGGCCTCTTGGTCATCTTACCTTCCAAGCAAGACTCATAGGTCGGGAGATCCTCCACCACCAATGAACCCAGGGGCCCATTGGCTATCAACCTCTGAATCCTACTAAGGTTAATATGACTAAGCCTAAGGTGCCAAAGGTATGTTTGATTCATCTTAGAAGGTTCCTTTCTCTTATGCAAGTTAGATGATGAGCTATTTATTTCAGATTGCATCGTGAGAGTCATTGGTTCTAGAGTATACAGATTGCCGACCATTGTACCTGAACAGATAATCTCTCTATTCCTTTTAATAACAACTTTATTATTAAAAGCAACAGAATATCCATCCTTTATTAACTTAGAAATCGAAATTAGATTCTTTCTAAACGAGGGTACATAAAGGCAATCTCTCAGAACTAATACTTTATTGCTCTCAAAAGACAAATAAAAAACTCCCACTGCAACTGCTGCCACTTTTGTAGCATCACCCATATAGACCACGATTTCTTCATTGGTTAGCCGTCGGGTTTCCTGGAACCCCTGCAGAGTATTGCAGATATGGTCAGTGGCTCCCGTATCTATGCACCAGGTACTGGTAGATAGCACCGCTAAACATGTTTCAATGACTAAGGCTGAAGAAATACCTTTGTCTTGTCGACGGGGAGAGTCCGCCTTCCAGTGCCCAGTTTGCTTGCACGTGAAGCACTTGCCTTTCAGCTTCTTCACGCTAGTCTGGGGTCCTTGCAATTACTGCTGCCTTCTTGAACCCTCCTCGTTTCTTCTTCTTCCTGCCTTTTGGTACAGAAGAAGAAACCCTTTGAGTTACTAAGGCCTGCGAGTTCTGACGAAAGAGGCCCTCTACCTCCTAGAGTTCTCCTAGCAGTTCACCCAACGTATAATCCCTTTTGTTCATATTATAGTTGAGCCTGAACTGCTCAAAACTCCTTAGTAAAGACTGGAGTATATATCGACCTGGGATTCCCTGTCGATTTGTGCTCCCAGAACCTCAATCTCATTGAGGTGAGCCATCATCTTTAGGACATGATCCCTTACGGGTGTCTGTTCGACCATAGTGGTCATCATCAGACTCTTCATCGTGGTTTGCCTAGCAGCTCGACCTTGGTGCCCGAAGAGATCTTCGAGGTTCAGCATCATGTCACTAGCAGTGGCCATGGCCTGATGCTAATGTTGCAGCACATTCAACATAGATGCCAGAATGTAGCACCGCGCCATCTCATCTGCCTTTTTCCACTTCTTGTAACGCTCCCTCAACTCTTCACCAGAGTCCTCTTTAGGCCTTTCCGGACATTCCTCGAAGAGTACAAATTTGTACTCTTCAGCAATGAGGACAATGTCAAGGTTCCTCTTCCAGTCTATGTAGTTTGGGCCAGTAAGTTTATTGTCCTTAAGAATTGTTGCTAGTGGGGTAAAGGCCATTGTGAAAAATCTGAGAATCACAACATACACTGCTTTACACTGCTTTAGAAATCGAAAACAAATTGATTCCTCAAAACAATTAATTTTTGAAATCAACCAACACCCCTATACACCGAGAAATTCGCATGCCACGATGGTGTGGACATATACGAATCCCTACATTCATAAGAGGAGGTTTTACCCATCAATCTTACTATCTTGTCAACCTAACTTTTTGACAAGTAAGATCGATAGTTGGTTCACTTCGGCTCTGCGAAATAATAGCAGTGACTCCGATGGGGAGGATATTATTATTCACATCTAAGTGTGCACCATTACACGACACTAAGAAAATTATTTCCGATTATGTGCCTTCCGATGGGGAAGTACACCCACTCTTTAATAATTTGTTATAGTCGTTTTCGACCCAGTGATCCGCAGAACAAGTCCATCCAATGGGGAGGAAGACACTCAGAGCCGATGCGCAGATTTGTTCGCATCACTTGTCAAATTGTAATAGAAGTCGTGGGACCCTTAGGGTCCCTCTCCCACTTAGTAATTTATCTCGAGGAATTTTACTAGCACAACCACACAACCAAGCACATAACCAATAATATGAAAAATAAAGAAAATCCTAGATTTTCCAACTTTCATGGCCCTTGGTCTCTAATGCGCATCCAGTCGTGTTGTCACTTCGTCCGCTCCTCCCTTCCTTCTGCGTAAGCAACCTTAAGGGATCTCCGAGCCGAAATGACTAACTAATTATTTACATCATCGATCCTATACTCCACAAAGGAGTGTACATGAAATCTAGATCAATTGTAAATAAAGAACTCGGCTAAACATGTGTCATATTTAATTACAAAAATTAAACACCTAGCCTCGTCAACCCCAAGGATTAATTAATTACAAAATTTTGCATAACCATCACACAACAAATATTTTGGCCATGAAGATGGAATCTCGTGCCTACAACACAAAGTTAGCCTACGCACATCCACGCATCATCCAGCAAAATAAAATGTATGAAAATTGTAAAAATTAACCAATCCTAAACACACAAAGTCGAAAACCTCAGCTCTGATACCAATTGTTGGGTATGGCTTGGCGGGATTCCTAAGTAAATACTTGGTCGATACGAGAGACCTCTCCATGTCTACGGATTAAAAATTTAATTCGAATGGAGACCCGTCTCCCATCGACCATCTCGTGCTATATCGAACGATCCAAATCACAACTTGGCCAATTACCAAAATCGGCCTTGTGATTTGCTCAACCGTTTGACCGTGTAAAAGATAACGATTTGATCGTCGGCTTTTGTGTTTATGGTCAGGGTCCAGTTAGTTAATTAACAACTATGATACAAAATCATATTAACAAACTAACACACATAAAATGACAAGGTTAGTAAACATAGCACAAAATTGACATAAGGATAATCAATGGAGCCTGGAAAGTGTTATACCTTTCCGATCACCTCACGGTCTTCTACCTTATGTCCCACCCTTCACGGACGTCGTGTGGGCGACGATCTACCATGAACCGAAATCACCGAGACCACCAACCAAGCTCTTCTTCTCACCTTGGCCGAAAACTCCAAACCCTATCCTCTAGGGTTTTCCCGCCGCAAGCTTCACTCCCTCTCCCTTTGCGCCATCGTCCACCGGAGCAGCCCAAGGGCCACTGGACCGGCTGCTCACTTCGAGAGGAAGGAGAAGAAGATGAAGAAGGATAGAATCCTCACCCAAATAGCCCTCCACTCAGCCCCTCGCTCAACCTTGCGCCGCCGCCGCAAGTTGTGGTTGCACCACCTCCCACCGACTACTGGTGGCTTCTCTCCCCTTGGTGAGCACCACTAAAGGTAGAGGACTCCTCTACCTTGTCTCTGTGATCCCCAGCCAAATCTTGGTGGAGAGAAGAAGAAGGACCGAAGAGGAGAAACCTCTTCTCCTTTGGCACCGGCCGAACCCTAGGGAGACTAGTAGAGAGAGAAGAAAAGAGAGAGAGAGAGAGGCCTAGGGTGTTATCTCATGGATCAAGCCTTGGTTTCATGACCTCCTAGGGTATTTATACGGCTAAGGTAGGGACCAAGAGGAGGAGTTGGATCTTGGCCCACTAATGGATATAAACCCGATCCATTAATTAAGATACATTCCACTAAAGGATCTTAATTGAACTTCCTCACCAACCCCCATATTTTCATATGGGCTCCACATATTACGAGTCATCCATCCCCCCGTGTTTAAGATCTTGAATGCCCGTTAATCAATTTAAATTACTGACAATTCAAATTATTTAACCGCTGAGTCCTTGACTAGTACCACTCAACCTTATCATCGTGTCAGATCAAATTCACCTGCAGGGTTTAGCACGATGAACCTTTTGAGCTCATCAAGTGGGAATCATCATCCTGACTAACCAGGACACGGATTCCGTCAATAATCAACATCACATCATATTATTAATATTATCTCCCAACTTACAGGGCCTATCAATCTAACAGAATAGATCTCGCCTATTGGTAAATCAAAGAAATAATAATTAATAATATATGCTCGTTATTATTTCAGGATTAAGGGATCGTACTCCATAATATCAACTGAGGTCCTATCCAATTATCGAGTCAGTACAAATTGGATAACCTCGAATTTTGGTCCTGCTCAATGTACTCAAAGCACACAGTGTAATTCTATGGTCAAGACCAACCATACCTAATTACACTACAACCATCCCGATGGGTTGTCCAATTCCATCTCGGTTGTGGGCCTCTATTTTATACTAACCAAGAAACTGATAATATGATCTTCTGTGTGACACCACACACCATGTTATATACAACGCAAAGTAATTGGACTTCGTGCATGTACTAATGTAAACAAGCACCTAGTGTAGTTGTGATTCTCTTTTCATAACTAAGATGTTCATATAAAGAAATCATGTCTTTCAATATACATATCTTACACCGTTAAGGAAAGCTGTCTTGACGTCTATCTGTTATACCTCATAATCGTAATGAGCGGCAATTGATAAGAGAATTTGGATAGACTTAAGAATGGCTAACAGCTAAAAGGTCACCTCATAATCGATACTCTCTTTCTGAGTATACCATTTTGCTTAAAGCCTAGCTTTGAAGGTCTCAACATTCCCATCTGATCCTCTCTTTCTCTTGTAGATCCACTTGCATCCAATGGCTTTTACACTATTAGGTGGTTCTACTAGCTCCCAGACATGATTAGAATCTATAGATTCTATCTCAGAAATCATTGCCCTTTACTAAGATTCTACATCTTTATCTTGGAGTGCCTTGTTATAGTTCTGGGGATCAGGTTCATGTTCGCTAGGGACCAAGTCCGAGGACTCTCCCATGAACATGAATCTCTCAGGTTGTCTAACAACCCTCCCACTATGACGAGGTACCACATGTATATCTTCTGTGACACGCGGTGCAGTGACTTGTGGTATGTCCTCCTGTATTGTTGGTACTAAGGTCGGAACGTCCCTCTTAATTCCTCAAGAATAAGTCTACTCATGGACTTATGGTTCATCACATAGTCTTCCTCTAAGAATCGGACATTCATGCTAATTCGACGTAAATCGATCGAAGGAGTTCGATCTTGTTGATTCTCTATCAAAGGGGTTCTTGGATCGGTTCTTGGGTGACAACAAGAAGTAACCCTTGGTGACGACTCTGATCTGGAGTTCTTAATTGTTAGATTTCAATTTCTGAATTTTGCTCTCTAGTAATTT
This sequence comes from Boesenbergia rotunda, assembly GCA_024364735.1. Lineage (NCBI taxonomy): Eukaryota > Viridiplantae > Streptophyta > Magnoliopsida > Zingiberales > Zingiberaceae > Boesenbergia > Boesenbergia rotunda. Next base: position 275,857 of record JAGFNQ010003698.1, on the reverse strand, counting down.
TCCTCTGTATTAGCTTGTTTTCAGATATTGATCGGACTATCGACCGATCCAGACATCACCTGATCGGTCACTTAGACCGATCAGGCTTGCATCTGATCGGATTTCCGACTGATCAGGCAGAGAATTATTTCTTTTAAATCCTGTTTCCATAGCAAAATTTGTCTCAATTTTAGCTTCTGCAATTTAGGTTAATATTTCAAGTTCTTTTACTGATTTATCAGTTCTTGAGTTTTAGTTTCATAATATCCAATTGAATTGCTTGACTCTCAATTAGTGTTAAGCTAGGTTCTTGAATAGCCTTCAAATTTGGTTAAGTGTAGTTCTTGAAGCTCCTTAGGGCAGATATGCTTAGCTAGTTCATTTTATTTACTGTTCTTTCATTTCTATTTGCAGCACAAACCCCAAAATTATTAGAAAACCCCAAATCATTTAATGACAAACAAATACGAGCTTGATTCAAACTCTCACAACTAGTCCTCGGAAAAATACGACCTGAGGCCCCTATTCTACCTTTAATCTTGCTAGCAAGGGTTTTTAGTTATGAATTCTAAATTTGAGGCTCACTTGTGATACCTATTTGAGACCCATCAGCGCCTCACTCCATTGAGGCGCCTCAGCTGCAGAAACTCATTCCTTCGATCCCTGCAACCAAGGTTAGTTCCAAAACAATAAGAAGTAAACATGTTAGCCATTATTTACAGCCTAAGCTATCTTGGTTCTAACTTTAGGTTTCCCAAATGAAACCCTAGGTCAAACCGACGCCTACTGTTCCCTCGCACGGGGAACGCGTCCTCACATACTCCTCTCAGGAAAGTTTACCTTTTGCCAACCGGCTCCTCCGGTTGGAGTTTTGCCCAATCCACCGGATCAGGTCTTCGTGCCCAATCCGCGACCAGGACTTTTTGCCCAACTTCCAGTCAGGTCTTCGGTGCCCAGCCCTTTGCCAGGACTTCTTGCCCAGTCCTCGACCAGGACTTCTTTGCCCAACTTCCGATCAGGTCTTCTTGCCCAGTCCTTGACCAGGACTTCTTTCCCAACTTCCGATCAGGTCTTCGGTGCCCAGCCCTTTGCCAGGAGTTCTTGCCTAGTCCTCGACCAGGACTTCTTTGCCCAACTTCTGGTCAGGTCTTCTTGCCCAGTCCTTGACCAGGACTTCTTGCCCAGCCCTTTGCTAGGACTTCTTGCCTAATGTACCTAGGACTTTTCCTGCACACTTAGTAAACTTGTTAGATCACATTAACACCTTAACTTCTGAACCCTTTGCCATTATCAAAACACAGGTTTGACTTAGGTGCTTCTTGCACCAACAATCTCCCCCTTTTTGATTTATGGCAACACGGTTCATAAAGTTAAGTTAACAACAGACAACAAGCAATGAATTTGGAAAAAATATTCAGTTTTCTCCCCTTGGAATGAATATTCTCCCCCTAAGTTTTTCAAAAACATGTGGGATTTTTGTAAACCTTCTAAGTGCTTTAGTAGTGCTTAAAAAATTCCAAGCTTTCCATACTTAGAAAAATTTCAAATAAAATTTTCCTCACACTTAGAAAATTTTCCAAAAAGTTTTTCAAGTCTTTCATACTTAGAAAATTTTCCCAAAAAGTTTTTCAAGTCTTTCATACTTAAAAAAAAATTCAACATGATTTTCATACTTAGAAAATTTTTCAAAAAGATTTTTCAAGTTTTTCATACTTAGAAAAAAAATTTTCAAGACGATTTTCATACTTAGAAAATTTTCCAAAATGATTTTTCAAGTTTTTCATACTTAGGAAATTTTCAAAAGTTTTTCATACTTAGAAAATTTTCAAAAAACTTTTAAGAACTTTAGTTATTTACTTTACTTTTTGAAAAAGAAATAAAATTTTGAAAAAAAATTTATCCTTTCTTTTCTCTCTCCCCCTTTGCCATATATAAAAAAAATGATACTAATTATAACAAAAAAAAAATAAAAAATGACATTCTATATTGAACTAATTCTAAGCATAAACTGGACCAAACTAAATTAAATCATTCTTGTTTGGGTCCTGTCTAACCCAGTTGGCTACTTACTAACTGTCATAAACAGTAGCTTTCGCTAGGGTTAGTCAAGTTAAGTATTTTGATTATGTTAGATTTTCTAAGCTTGACACTTAACCTGATTGCTGTTCAATTTGTATTTATTGCCCCAATTACTGCAGATGTACTGACTTAAAGCATCTTGAATCAAGGCATAGACCTAAGCATCTCAACCCAGTCTAGGTTATCAATCAAAAGTACCCTAAGGTGCTTGTGAGATGCTGGCTTCTGGATCTATAGGTGCATGCAGTTCTATGGTTAGGGCCTAAGCTAAGTCCATTTGGGAAAAAGCCTTAGTTTTGAAGAGGGTAAGTTTAAAAAAAAACTAAGTCGAAAAATCATTTTAAATTTCAAGACTTTGATAAAAGAAATGATTTTTATGAAAAAAAATTAATCAAGAAATAAAACATTTTTTTGTAAAACATATAGAGCAGTCATATTCTACTAAGCATAAGGTTCAATTATGAACTACATGACTGAGCAGTTGAATTAAATAGTCATGGCATAAAGCTAATAACTCATCATAAGTAACTAGCAAGTAAATATGATAGATGCATAAATCTCAATTGGTCAATAGGACCAGTAAAGTCAAACAGCAGTCAAGCATAAGTCAACCCTACTCAGTATGGACAGTAAAATGGTCAAAGGTACAATAAGATAGCTGGAAAGTCACTCTGATCTATGAGGAGGGGCCAGGCTACCAAGACCGAAATATGGACATCATTTCATTGTATCTAGTCTCGTTTGTCTCACGATTGGCTTGGAGGGCATCCATGTACTCAGTGTGTCGAGCCTCCATCTCTTCTCTGAGACTGTGAATCTCCGTCCGCAGTGATGTCAAGTGCTCATCAGTGGTCGGTGGCGGAGGCTCCTATAAGTGCTCATTGATCTCGGATGCGAGATCGGCAACGTCTACCTCCACCTCCTCATCCGAGTCGATCTGAGCTTCGGCCCTCTGTCATCTCCATGAGAGAACCCCGGCGGCCGAGATATCTATACCCGCTAGTGAAAAGTTCCTAGCCCCGATTTCGTCAAACTCGGTCATTGGGGTGACCTCCCCAATAGTGATGTCGTGACCGTAGTGGTGAAGGAGGGTAGTGATGATATGACAGTAGGGGGTACGTACTCGGCCCTGAGTCGTAATGTTGGACGCGTAGACAATCGTATGGAACATGTGCAGGCCAATATCTATATCCAGATGATGGATCATAGCGTATAGAAGAAAGATATGAAAGGGTCGCATAGTCGCGACATCTCGAGTAGTCAAGGGGAGAATGCATCGAACCAGAACTCTGTAGAGAGTGTAGTCCTAGACTCGGAGATCTACGAACTGAAATCGTTGCACCAACGGGTTTCGTGCATCTCTGTAGAAGTAGGAGTAAAGAGTATCTAGATCAATGTGCGAATAGGGAGGATCAAAGGGAGGGTCTCTCGGGGGGTAACAACAAAACGTGGACTGGGAAGTGCGTAGTCCAAGGAACCTAGTAAGCAAGGCAGGTGAGATAGTCAGAGGCATCCCCTGTACAGTAGTGGAGTAGTAAAGGCCAACTTGTTTGACCAGGTTGTTGTAAAATTCCGCACACAGGGTCATGTTCACTGGATGTGTGCAGAAGACAAGCTGGTCAAACTGATAGAAATTAATTGCATCCATAGCTGTTGGACAGGACTGGGTAAAGAATTGTCTGTTTAGAAAACTAGTTTTAATGGGTTTGCAGGTAGTCTGAGCAAACTTATTAAATAATTCTAAGTTTGGGAACCAAGGGTCTGGGCTAGGTTCGACCCCGGGGTTCGGTTGGGTAACGCGATGTTTTCTAAACGAATAGGAAAAATGCATTTAAGAAGTGAAATAATTAAAAAAAATTAATTATAAATGCATAATTAAAAAGATACCGGGGAGGCATTGTTGAAATTGGTCATTCGAGGACACGAGAAGGGCTTTCGGGCGCCTTGGGAGGAAGAGTAGTGAAGGAGGAATTTGTTTGGTGTGAGAAGTGGACAAGATTGATGGCTTTATATAGAGCTCATACGGGCGTCCGTGAGGGTCTTGGGCGCCCGGGTTCATGGGGGCGCCCGGATCAGGCTTGCCAGCAGCTTTTTCTTTTGCAGATCTGATTGCCTTGGGTGGAGATAAGGGTTTCAGGCGCCCGTGAGGTCCCAGGCGCCCGAGTTGACCTTGACTTGACCGTTGACCAGTTTGACTATTGACCATAGTTGACTGGGTTTGACTCAGTTGACTGTGTTTGACTACTCAATAATTAAATCATACAAGCCCTAGATCCCATTTAAGATGAGTTTATTTGTGACATTCAAAAAATGAAATTCGAAATGTTAGGTTCTAGATATCTCACCCAGTTCTATGTGATCAATCATGTTAACCTTATGGGTTTTGTGAGACAGGTTTAACAAAAATGAAGATTTTAATTTAAAAACATGGTCACTTTTAAAAGTTTACATTAATTTTGAAAAATGTATAGAACTCAGTTTATTGATTTGAAAAGCGGTTGAATCTAAGATTAATTGAAATTTGTGTTAGATTCAAATTTAACAAGTAGTAAAGTGAATTTGATTTTCAATAATCGGCTTCCAGGTCTTGGCGAGGCACTAGGCCTTCTTTGGTCGTAGCCTTATTGGATCATCAACCCTTTTCTTGACAAAGCCTTTTATTGAAGATTCATCTTCAAGTTACTTCTTGAAACATTTTGGTCTAACTAGTTTGGGTCTTGGATCGGTAGCTTCGGCTAGTTCTACCAACAATGGCTTCCCTAACGTACTATCATCTCACCTCCACCCAATACTAGATTTTCAAATTTCAACTAAGTCATTTTGTCCTTAGTCTAACCAGTCCTAGGTCTATGCATGATGGATTACAGAAGGAAATAAACAAGCAAGCATGCAATAAAAGAAAATTGCAATAAAAAATTATCTAATTTTGAATATTGTTTTTATATTGGCTCCCCCTAGACTATAGCCTCGATAATGATTAGGCAAGATGTGAATCTTGTCCTTGGGAATCCAATACCGGTTTGGTCCAGCCTGTTTGTTCAAACAGAGCTTGGGGACCCATGCTTGAACATGGGTTCTAGGTTGGTTCAATACAGCATAATAAGAATGTTGCCTAGACTTGGTTAGATACCCTAATCCCGATTGGTTAAGAACGGACTTCTGCTTTTCAAGGATCATGTCAAGACCCTTGGAACCTGAATTGAATCTTTCTAAAGCCACTCTGAGCTCCTTGACTTGAGTTTTCAAGGAGGAATTCTCTTCCTCAAGCTTCTAAACTTCAGTGGAGTTTCCTTCTTGAATTTTCTCGGTCAAGGATCTCGAGTCGGCTTCCTCTTTCAGGCGTTTTACTTCCTGTCGGAGGGACTCGACCCGGATTTTGGCTTTTGCCAAGTTACGAGATAAATATGAAATTAACTTTGAAAGTTCGTATTCTGAGTAACCTCTTACCGTTATTTGCCCGTTCTCCGAGATTCTGAGCCTTCCGTCGTCTGGCTCCGATTCCGATCCGGTGTCGACGTCTTCCGAAGAGGTTAAGGCGAGAAGATTCGAGTGCGGGGCTTCATCTTCTTCATCGGAGGAAGATTCATCCCACGTGGCTTGGAGAGCCTTCTTCCTTCGCGCCTTCTTTGTTTCCTTCAAATTGAGGCACTCTGACTTGTAATGTCCCTTTTTGTTGCATTCGTAGCAGGTGACATTAGTTTTGCTTTTTGAAGATATTGAAGGTTCAGCTAGATCTTCCTTCCTTCGGCTTGCTTTCTTTTTGTTTGTCTGGTGCTTCAGCTCCTTGTAGTAGTCCCAAGCTAGCTGAACCAACTTGGGTCGATCCCCTTCACTGTCTTTTGAGTCTGAGACTGAGTCAGACTCGGGTGCTGGTTGAGGCTTCTACTTGGGGGCTTTTCCTTGAGGTTTTCCTGCAATGAATGTAATACTTTTCTCGACCAAAGTGGAGTTAGTCTGTTCGTGCAATTCTAATTCAGAGAAAAGTTCATCTAATTTAATTTTGGAGAGATCCCTGGAAATCTTGTACGCATCTACCATAGATGCCCACAATGTGTTCCTAGGGAATGCGTTTAGAGTATACCTGATTAGGTCACGGTTCTCGACCTTGTAACCTATCGTATGCAGCCCATTCATCAGCTCCTGGATTCTGGTGTAAAGCTGTGCTGCTGATTCTCCTTCGTTAATCTTGATCGTGTAGAGTCTGTTTAGCAACAGATCTCTTTTGCTGATCCTTGTGTCGGAGGTGCCTTCGTGCAGTTCAATCAGCTTGTTCCAAAGTTCTTTGGCGCTGTTGAAAGGTCCCACCCGGTTTAGCTCTTCCTTGGTCAATCTGCATTGCAAAGTCTGGGTTGCCTTTGTATCAGGCTCGATCTTTTTCTTCAATGAGGCATCCCATTCAAAATAGTGTTGTGCCACTCCTTCTGCGTTCTTGGGAATTTATAGGCCGGATTTGATGATTATCCACATGTCCACCTGAGTTTTCAGGTGGACTTCCATCCTGCTTTTCCAGTAGGAGAAATCTTCTGCACTGAAAAGCGGTGGTCTGGCAGTGCTGAATCCTTCTTGCATGACCATTAATATTTTCTGAAAAAAATAACACAAAACCTTGTTCCAAGACTGAGTCTTGGATTAGTAGTGCGGGAAAAATTAATAGCAACGAAAAAACGATCGAGTGGTGTTGCACCAACCTCGATTAACGAGAAAGATTCGTAAAAAATTTAAAAATTTCGTAAATCTAAAAAAAACTCTCAAACTGGTGGTTGCACCAAGTTTGAGCCTCCCACTCTGATACCACTTGTTGGATCGGAGAAAATCGATAGAGGGGGGGTGAATATCGATATCAAATTTTTCGAAAAATAGAGCAGGTACGCAGCGGAAAAATAACAAAACAATCGCAAACACAAGTTGGTTTTACTTGGTTTGGAGTCGCGGTCGGCTCCTACTCTAAGGCCCACGGTCCTTGACCGTTTACGTTGGGCAAATCTATAGTCGTCAAAAGTCTTTTACAAATTGAGTACAGATATAGAACTAAAACTTGAATTTGCAACACTTTTCATAAATTAAATTTACCAACGCCCGAGGTGGATCGAAGTTCGGAGTAGAGGGTCATCGTCAGCGCTGGAATCTCGAAGTCGAAGCTTGTCGGAGCGTAGCGCTTGAACGAAAGTGTTTGGAGCGTTGTGAGCGAAGTTATTTGAAGCCTTGGGGGTGAACCCCCTTTTATAGCAACCATAGGGGCTCCTGTGTCGATGGGGGCACCTACACGTAGCCTCTCCTACGTGAACTCTTATTCGCAAGCTCGGTCAGCGCTTATCCTCTTCACAGGGGCGCCTGGGCTGATGGGGGCACCCGTATGGTCCCGACCCCCTGAGCTGACTTGGTACAGAGGCTTCGTGGCAGTTTGCTTCGTTTGCATCGGTTTAGCCTTCCACTGGGGCGCCTGTATCTATCCGGGCGCCTAGCCCCAATGAGGCGCCTCAGCTGCAGAAACCTATCCCTTCGATCCCTGCAACCAAGGTTAGTTCCAAAACAAAAAGAAGCAAACATGTTAGCCATTATTTACAGCCTAAGCTGTCTTGGTTCTAACTTTGGGTTTCCCAAATGGAACCCTAGGTCGAACCGACACCTACTGTTCCCTCGCACAGGGAACGCGTCCTCACCTACTTCTCTCAGGAGTGTTTACCATTTGCCAACCGGCTCCTCCGGTTGGACTTTTGCCCAATCCACCCGATCAGGTCTTCGTGCCCAGTCCGCGACCAGGACTTCTTGCCCAACTTCCGGTCAGGTCTTCGGTGCCCATCCATTTGCCAGAACTTCTTGCCCAGTCCTCCACCAAGACTTCTTTGCCCAACTTCCGGTCAGGTCTTCTTGCCCAGTCATTGACCAGGACTTCTTGCCCAGTCCTCGACCTGGACTTCTTTGCCCAACTTCTGGTTAGGTCTTCTTGCCCAGTCCTTGACCAGGACTTCTTGCCCAGTCCTTTGCCAGGACTTCATACCTAGTGTACCTAGGACTTTTCCTGCACACTTAGTAAACTTGTTAGATCACATTAACACCTTATCTTCTTAACCCTTTACCATTATCAAAACACAGGTTTGACTTAGGTGCTTCCTGCACCAACATAAAGGAGACGAAGTATTCAAAGCCACCTCTAGCCTGGATAGACATAGGACCACACAAATCAGAATGAACCAATTCTAATACATCTTTAGCCCTATACCCCTTGGCCTTGAAAGACCTCTTGGTCATCTTACCTTCCAAGCAAGATTCACAGGTTGGGAAGTCTTCCACCACCATTGAACCCAAGGACACATCGACTATCAACCTTTGAATCCTACTAAGGTTAATATGACCAAGTCTTAGATGCCAAATATTGTTGGGTATGGCTTGGTGGGTTTCCTAAGCGGATACCTGGTCGATCCGAGAGACCTCTCTATGCCTACGTATTAAAAAATTTAATCTGAATAGAGAGTCGTTTCCCATCGACCATCTCGTGCCGTATCGAACGATTCAAATTGCAACTTAGCCAATTACCAAAATTGGTCTTGCAATTTGCTTGACCGTTCGACCGCGGAAAAGGCGACGAGTTGATCGCCGGCTTTTGTGTCTATGGTCGGGGTCCAGTTAAATAATTATTGACTATGATTCACAATCAAAATAATTAAATAACAAACATGAAATGACGAGGCAAATAAGTAAGGCACAAAATACGAACATAAGGAGCCAGGGAAGAATATACCTTCCGTTACCTTACGATCTTCTACCGTATGACCCTCCCCTCTTGGACGTCGTGTGGGCGACGATCTACCAAGACTTGTGGCCACCAAGTTGATCCCTTCTCTTTGCGCCAACCAATCCCTAACCAAAAGGATGTTGTCGGCCGCTCCTAGGAAATAATAATCCAAACACAAATCCTACTATTCCTCTCCTCCATCGTCGACGCCTTAGCAACTTGTCTCCTTCTCCATGAATCACTCCGGCAAGGTTTTGCTCCCTTGAGGAAAATTGCTTTTCCTCCCTTGAGCAACAAGTGAAGATGTCGTGAACCAGTTTGCTTGGAGAAGCAAACTCACTCTTGGAGAAACAAGTTGCTGTTCTGCTCCAAGAAAATTGCCGAGACAATTTTCTCCCTTCAGACAATTTTCTCTCTCAAGAAATTGCTACCGAGACAAATTTTCTCCCTTGCCTCAAGAAATTGCCGTCGAGACAAATTTTCTCCCTTGCCTCAAGAAATTGCCGTAAGGCAATTGTCTTCTTCACCTCCAAGAAAATTGCCTCATCTAATTATCTTCCTCAAGAAAATTGCCTTCAGGCGATTATCTTCTTTTAGGATTAATTGGTGTGAGGCAATTTAATTGCCTTGAGGAATTGCTGTGAGCGAGGCCTCGCAATTAAACTGCCGCGAGGCAATTAAAATTGCATGCCTTGCAATTAAAGTGCCGTGAGGCAATTTTAATTGCCTTGGAAACCGTGCCTTGGCAATTAAATTGGAGGCTCACGTCGAGAATGCCAAGAGGCAATTCTAATTGCGTTGGAATCCGTACCTGGCAAAATTAATTGCCATCTACTCCAAGCAATTTAAGCCATTGCCACCGTGAGCGTAGAGAAGAAATTTCTCCATCTAGAATCGCCGCCGCACACAGAGGGAGGGAGAGAGAGAGAGGAGAGAAAAGGAGAGACTAGGGTTTCTTGTGATCTATTGGATTAATCATCAACTTGGTTCTATGCCACCATGGGGAATTTATAGGGCTACGATAGGGACCATGAGGAGGAGTTGGATCTTGGCCTACTAATGGACCCGGTCCATTAATGAAGATCCATTCCACTAAAGGGCCCTCATTGAATTACCTCACCAACTCCCATATTTACATATGGGCTCCACTTATTACAAGTCGTTCATCCCCCCGTGTTTAAGATTTCGAATGCCCGTTAATTAATTAAATTACTGACAATTTAAATTAATTAACTTCTGGATCCTTGATTAGTACCACTCGACCTTATTATCATGCCGGATCAAATCCACCTGCAGGGTTTAGCATGATGAACCTTTCGAGCTCATCAAGGGGGCATCATCATCCTGACTCACCAGGACACGGATTCCGTCAATAATCATTAGCACATCATATTATTAATATTATCTCCCAACTTACCGGGCCTATCGATCTAACAGAATAGATCTCGCCCATTGGTAAATCAAAGAAATAATAATTAATAATATATGCCCGATATTATTTCGGGATTAAGGGATCGTACTTCATAATAATATCTTGAGGTCCTATCCAATTATCGAGTCAGTACAAATTGGATAACCTCGGGTTTTGGTCCTACCCAATGTACTCAAAGCACACTAGTGTAATTCTATGGTCAAGACTAACCACACCTAATTACACTACAACCATCCCGATGGGTTGTCCAATTCCATCTCGGTTGTGGGCCTCTATTTATGCTAAGTAAGGAACCGATAACATGATCTTCCGTGTGACACCACACACCATGTTATCTACAATGCAAAACAATGGGACTTCGTGTATGTACTAATATAAACAGACACCTAGTGTAGTTGTGATTCTCTTTTCAAAATAAAGATGTTCATATATATAAAAGAAGCATGTCTTTCAGTATACACATCTAACAATTATATGTTTAGTTCATCTTTGAAGGTTGCTTTCTCTTATTCTAGTTAGATAATGAGCTATTAACTTCTACTTGCATCGTGGGAGATTTTGGTTCTAAAATATACAAATTGCCAACCAATTTACCTGAACAGATAATCTCTCTATTCTATTTTATAACAACACGGTCATTAAAAGAAATAGAATACCCATCCTTTATTATTTTAGAAACCAAAACAAGGTTCTTTCTAAAAGAAGGTATATAAAGGCAATTACTTAAAATCAAAACTTTATTTCTATCAAAAGACAAATAAACATCTCCCACTTCAATAGCCATCACCTCCGTAGCATTGCCCATGTATATGGTTATCTCTCCATCAGCCAGTCGTCGGGTTTCCTGGAACCCCTGCAAAGAATTATAGACATGATCAGTGACTCCCGTATCTACACACCAGGTACCTGTAGATAACACCGCTAAGCATGTTTCAACGATAAAACAAAAAGATATACCTTGATTATTCTTCTGACGGTGGGGACAGTCCGCCTTCCAATGTCCAGTCTGCTTGCACGTGAAGCACTTGACTTTCAGCTTCTTCATGCTATCTTGAGGTCCCTGTAATCCAGCCACTCTCTGTGCTCCAGCTTGTTACTTCTTCTTCTTGCCTTTCGGTTTAGAAGTAGAAACCTCTTGAGCAATGAATGCATGTGCACTCTAAGGAGAAAACTCTTCTGCCGCCTGGAGTTTATTAGAAGTTTCGCCAAGGAATATGTACGTTTGTTAATATTGTAGCTTAGGCGAAACTGCTCAAAACTCTTTGGTAGAGATTGGAGAATGATATCAACCTGGGTTTCCCCATCGATCTCTGCTCCAAGGATTTCCATCTCATTTAACTGAGCCATCATTTTGAGAACATGTTCCCTCATGGGCATACCCTCAACCATGGTGGTCATCATCAAGCTCCTCATGGCCTCTTGCCTAGCGGCCCGATTATGATGTTTGAAGAGTTCTTGGAGATTGAACATCATATCATTAGGAGTGGAAGAAGCCTGATGTTGATGACATTGCGCCATCTTGTCTTCTTTTATCCACTGCCTAAAACGTTCCTTCACCTCTTTATCATAATTCACGCTAGGCTTTTCAACACAGAACTTGAAAAGCACACAATTGGATTCCTCGGCAATCAAGACAAAGTCCAGGTTGAGTTCCCAATCATTATTGTTATGGGCATTAAGTTGGTTTTCTCTTATAATCAAATCAAGTGGGTCGAAATCCATTTTGAAAAATCCTGGGAATCACAATGATCACAAACTTTAGATTTAAAAAAATATTGATTTCTCAAAACAATAAATTTTAAAATCAACCAACATCTCAGAACATCGAGAATTTTGCATGCCACGATAGTGTGGACGTATACGAATTCTACATTTGTAAGAGGAGGTTTTACCCATTAATTTTATTATCTTGTCAACCTAATGTTTTGACAAATAAAATTAATAGTTGGTCCTCTTTGGCCCTACAGATAATAGCAGTGACTCCAATGGGGATGATACAATTATTTGCATCTAAGTGTTTACCATTACACGATACTAAGAAAATTACCTCGGATTATGTGTCGTCCAATCGGGAAAATCAAACGCTCCTAAATAATTTTCTATAATCATGTCTGACCTAGTGATCCATAGAACAAGCCTATCCGATGAGGAGGAAGGCACTTAGAGCCGACGCGCAAGCTTGTTCGCATCACTTGTCAAATTAGTAATGGAGGCCATGAGACCCTTAGGGTCCCTCTCCCACTTAGTTATTTATAATGAGGAATTTTCATGCATGCGCAACAAACACATAAACTAAAAGCAATAAACAAAAAAAATTCTAAATTTTTCCAACTATCATGGCTTTAGTCTTCAATGTGTCTCTAGTCGTGTCACCACCTTGTCTGCTCCTCCCTACACCATGCGCAAGCCACCATTGAAGGGAACTCCGAGTCGAGATAAAAAGCTATCTATTTACATCCATCGATTCTATACTCCACAAAGTGTGTACATCAAGTCTAGATCGAAAGTAAATAAAAAGCGCGGCTAAATAGGTGTCATATTTAATTACAAAAATCAAATACTAATTTAGCCTCATCAACCCCGAGGATTCAAATAAATTTACTACCATGCACAACCAATCACATACAAACACTATTTTAGCCATACTAGTTGGAATCTCATGCCTGCAACCAAAAAGTTAGCCTACGCACATCCTACTATTATCCGGCAAAATAAAATTCTTGATAAAGTTTAAAATGTAACCAAATCCAAAACGCACAAAATCGAGAACCTCAGCTCTGATACCAATTGATGGTTGTGGGGTTCCTAGTTGAATACCGGGTCGCTCATGGAAAACCTCTCCATGCCCATGGATTAAAATTTTTAATCCGAATGGAGACCTATTTCTCAAACGACCATCTCGTCATTGTGCTAACCGATTCGACCGATCACTTGAACAACCAAGTTGTTCTAGCGATCAATCTCATCCAATCGATTAGCCGCAGAATAGACAACGAGCGGATCGCCAGTTTTTGAGGTCCAACATAACTAATTATCTCAATTAATTAACAAATAATTAACAACAAAGATAATTAATCAAACCACGTCAAATGATAGAAAACAAAGGAGTCAAAGAGAAGGTTATATCTTTCCTTTTACCTCGCGATCTTCTATTGTATGACTCACCCTTCTTGGACATCGTGTGGGCGACAATGTACTAAAACTGAAGTCACCAAGGCACAAGCACAACCTCCTTCTCTCCCTTCTTGCTTGCGTCGGCCAAGAGGAGATGTTCTTGTGGGATCGGATTGAATCGATAGAAGGGGGGGGGGGTGAATATCGATCGTTAAATTTTTCAAAATACTTAGAGAAATTGCCTAGCGGAAAAGCAAAAACAATCGTTAACACTTTTGTTTTTACTTAGTTCGGAGTCACAGTCATCTCCTACTCCAAGGCCCATGGTCCTTGACCATTTACGATGGGCAATTCTATATTTTCTAAAATGATTACAAGTTGGAGTTCCAAATATAGAATTAAAAACAATTACAACACTTTAACAAAAGAGAATTTATACCGACGACCGGAAGATTTTGGAATGTCGGAACCGCGGGTCGTCGTAGGCGCTTGAATCTTGAGCACGAAGCTTGTCGGAGTGGAGCGCTTGAATGAATGCGTAAAAGCAATTGTTCTGAAGCCAAGGGGGTGAACCCCTTTATATAGTCGTAGCTGGGGCGCCTATGTTGAAGGGGGCGCCTGACACGTGGCCTTCTCTCCGCGAACCTCAATCCGCAGACTTGGCCAGCACTTATCCCCTCAACCAGGGCGTCTGAGCTAACTGGGGTGCCTGTGTTAACACAGGCACCTCTGTTGTAGTCTTGATGCCTTGCTTCGAAGTGGCTTTAATTCACCCTTTGTCTGGGGCGCCTGTCTCAACACAGGCGCCTAGCCTAGTAGGGCGCCTCACTCCATTGAGGCGCCTGGGAGTAGAAACCTCCATCCCTTTGTTCCTACAACCAGGGTTAGTTCCAAAACACAAGAAACATACAAATAAGATAGATTTAATCCTGATTTATAGCTTGAGCTATCTTGGTTCTAACTTTGGGCTTCCCAAATGGAACCCTAGGTAGAACCGACGCCTAATGTTCCCTCTACGGGGAACACATCCTCACCTACTCCTCTCAGGAGATTTTACCTGTTTTCCAACCAGCTCCTCCGGTTGGACTTTTGCCCAATCCCCCGGATCAGGTCTTAGTGCTCAGCTTCACTCACTAGGTCTTAGTGCCTGTAACGCCCGAAAAATCTCAAAACTAATTTTAGAAATATCCTAGAATTTACTCTGAATTTATGGATATTTTTATAGAATTTTTCCATGGATAAATAAGGCAAAAAGGAATAAAAATAGAATACGCAGTAAAAAGGCTTAAGTGGGGTTTAAGCCATAGACCTTTAGATGAGAGGAAAATAAGCTTACCAAGTGGGATGAGTTTGTTTTCATGATAATAAATTAGAGGGAAAGATTGATAAGGTGAAGTTAGTTAAATTTTTTCCATAAATATAAAAGGGAACTTAAGGGTTTTTTTAATTGAAACTTTTCCTCACCTTCTCACCGCCGACCCTCTCCCTCTCTTGGGCGATTTTTCCTCTCCCTCTTTCGAGTCTTTCTCTCCCTCACTCATGGCAAAACAAGGAGGAGGTCAAAGGTCTTATGTTGGGCGGATTCAAGAAGGAGGACGCTAGGGGATCTTCTCAAGGAGTAGTTCGACGTTAGAACCTCTCGAGACTCCAAGGACCTTCCCTCTCCCTAAACCCTACGCACTAGAGTTGAAAGAACAAGCGCGGGATGTAAGTACCCCTCACCTGCAATATAAGTAGCTTCGTTCGTATGCCTAAACGCCTTAGTTTTATCTAATTGCAAGTTTATGTTCTTATGTGCAGATCTACTCTCTCTACCGACTTTAAGGGCACCACTAGATGGGCTGGACGTGCTTCCCCCTTTAGTTTGGGGTTTAGACGCACCGTCGAGTGCCTAGGAAGTGTCCTTAAAAGAAGAGGAGAGTTTTAGGCACGCAAGGTGCTCGAGAAAATGTTAAGAAGCTCTAATATGAGTTTTAGCATGTTATGAAATTAGCTACCCTTGCTTTATGTTTATGGACCCTAGTTCGTCCATTGGGTGGGCTCCTAGAATGCCCCTAGGCTCTAGATCGCCTAGTAGATGCAAGGTTAAAGAAAAGAATATTTATGAAAGTATTTTACTTTTTATGGCATGTGCTTAGACTCTAGTTCGTCCATGGGTGGGCTCCTAGTTGCCCCTAGGCTCCTAGTTTGCCTAGTAGTAGTACCCTAATGGGTTCGGGATAAGCTACCTCGGATCTATTTAGGGATGCGCACATTAGCAGCACATTGCCGGGCCCACAGCAGCATGATTATTATTTTCACTTATTATATGTATAAGTTTCAAAAGTTCAGTAATAGCTTTAAGTGAAAACAGTTTTAAGATCATGCTTAGTTCAGTCAGATTCTATGAATGCTATGTGAATTTAGTTAGAAGAATATGATTTAGTTCATGTGCTTAGTATGATGAGTATGCCATGATATTTGTTTAGATTATATGTTTCAGCAAGAATGAATGACAAGCATGATATGTTTTTCCTACATGTGTTTTTAAAAGCATGAGTTTCGAGATATGCATTGTTTTGTGAGTAGGATGGTACTTACTAAGCTTTATGCTTATAGTTTCATTTTTCCTTATACTGCAGATAAAGGCAAAGGAAAAATAGAGTAGCGGAAGTGGCAGGGATGATGGTGGAGTGTGTGATGGTGGAAACGTGGAATGAAAGAACCTTGGGAACTTGCATTAAGAGGACATGTTATTAAGAATGTTAAATGAATTAATTCTTTGTCATGTTTAACATTTTCCGCATCTTAAGTACCTTGTTATGTTATTAGCATTCTACTAGTATGAGTTGATATCGTGCCGTGATGTCATGCCTAGCTTTTACATGTGATATGTTGAGTGATACTTTTCAAATGCATGTTAACTAGTAGTAAAATGCATGGTCTAAGGCTATAGAATCATTTCTGATATTATAGCGCTACTATTGATGCATTTAGGCAAAAACAATGCTTAGTTTTAGTAGTAAGTTGATACAAAGTTTATGTTTCTAAATTTATGCTTAGAAGTAGTTGAAGTATGCTTAATGTCATGAAAACATGTAGAATATGGCCTAGAATCATTGTATACCTGTTAGTAGGCTCAAATATGAGTTTGTGGTGTTTTTGGTACAAAGTAGGTTGACCTTGGCACGTTTTTGGAATCTGAAACTTCAGATTTCAGAGTTGCCAGTCGACTGCGACAGTTACCAGTCAACTGGGACCAGCAGAAAAATGGCACAGAAAGTTTCGTCGGCTGCACCAGTCGACTGGAAAGATATCAGTCGACTGGTGCCAGTTTAAAATAGAATGTGATGTTGAGTTGCTGGTTAGTGCTTTAGTCATGCAACGTTGAGGTTGGGGGATCAAATCCCTGCCAAGCTAATAAAATTAAAGTTTTTGTTTTATTTTGGCTGGTTAGTACTTCCAACATGGTTATGAATTGTTAGTGCAGTAAATAGCGAAATAAATTTTTTAAAATTCTCTCAGTTGGTTTAGCATCTGGAAAACAATGATCAGTAATTAGTCAGTCAGTTAGTAGCGATCTGTCTTAAAGCTTAGTACCAGAAGGCGGGTCGTTACAGAGTGGTATCAGAGCAGGTTCCATCTTTCCTCCACAGACACACATCCAGCCTCGTACCTGCAGCTTCCAAGTAAGAGTACCTCTCACATTACTTATGTTTTCTTGCTTTTTCATTCCTACTTAACTAAAGCACGTTTATAACTCATGGCACTTTAATATAGTTATAGTAAACATGTATGTCCTCTGTTATGTAGATAATGGCTAGAGGGCGCCCAGCTAGAAGGGCACCAGCTACTGAGCCTCAACAGGAGGCAATTGACACAGTGACTCCACCTAATCTCGAGGAGATAGTGGCTCAGCTCCAGAGACAGATAGCTGAGCAGCAGCAAGAGATAGCCGCTTTAAGGGCTAATCAGCAGACCACACCTACTGCCACGCCAAGACCAAATGTGGAAACCCCAATAGTGACAGAGGTTCCACTTCGAGCACCAATCCCACCAATAGCACCAGAAGCCCCAACCATAGGGGCTAGAAGAGAAGCATATCTAGTTCAGTGGCAGAAACTCAAACCAGAGAACTTTTCAGGCACTAGTGAACCGTGGGATGCACAAGCCTAGTTCAAAACCCTGGAGAGTACCATGGAGCTTCTGGACTGGCCAGAACATGAGAAAGTAAAGTGCGCCTCCTTTTGCCTCGCAGGAGATGCTAGAATGTGGTGGGAAAGGGTGAAGGCCAAGCGAGACATAAATCAGATGACGTGGGCCAACTTCGAAGCAGAGTTCTTCGAAGAATTCTTTCATATGCGGGTTACTAACCGACATTATGATGAATTCACTGAATTTCGTCAAGGTAACCTATCAGTAGAGGAAGCCGTGAAGAGATTCAACAGACTGGCTCGCCTATGCCCTGAACTGCTCAGCACTGAACGAGAGCGAGTCAGGCTAATGCTCAAGATGCTAAGGCCAGAAATAACATTGAATGTGGCCAGCGGCGTCCATAGGACACAAACCTCAGAAGAACTAGTTAGCAGTGCTCTGATCACCGAGCACTACCTGAACAGCATGCAACAACAGAAGTCAGTCATGACAGAAAGTAAAGGCCAAGGCAGTTTAGGAACTCAGAAACCCCAGGGCCACAACTCTAGCTGGAAAGGAAAGAATCAGGGCAAAAGAAAGCAGTGGAACAATCCGAAAGGGGAGCCAGCCAACAAGAAAGCCAAGTATCCGACTTGTCCCACATGTGGGAGACAACACTTAGGGGTCTGCCGCAAGGGCACCCGTGGGTGTTATAACTGTGGTCAAGAGGGGCACATGGCCAAGCAGTGCCCCACCAAGAATAGTCTGCCTACTCCACAACCTACTCAGTATGGAGGCAAACCTGCACAGCTACATCAGATGCAGGCAGCACTGGATGACCCCCATATCAGTCAGGGCAGATTAGAAGCTCCATCAGGCACTACCAATGCACGGATCTTCTCACTGACCAGAGAGGATATAGCGAATGCCTCGATAGTTGTGACAGGTCAGATATGTATTCTACAGCAAAATGCAACTATCTTATTTGATACTGGGGCAACCCATTCTTTCATATCCAGGGTGTTCGGAGAGAAGTTAGTTATACCTCCAGATGTACTAAGTGGCCAGTTCTTAACCACCCTACCTTCAGGAGAGATTATGGCATCTACGCACTGGCTCCATGCAGTGCCAATCAGTATAGCAGGCAGAGAGCTTTATGGTGATCTGATAGTGCTAGATATGACTGATTATGATGTCATTTTTGGAATGGACTTCCTAATCAAGTACGGTGCCTCCATAGAACGCCGTAAAAGGAAAGTCATATTCCAACCTGAAGAAGGAGTGCAGTTTGAATACATCGGAGAACCCAAGAGAAAAGCCAAGAAATTTCTCTCAGCTCTAAAAGCACAGAAACTGCTGGATTCAGGATGTACCGAATTTCTAGCACATGTAGTCAATACCGAACAAGAGAAGGACCAAAAGCTAGAAGAGGTCCCAGTGGTATGTGACTACCCAGTAGTCTTCCCTGACGAGTTACCAGGCTTAGCGCCAGATAGGGAGACAGAGTTTGAGATAGATCTCATTCCAGGTACCAACCCCATTTCAAAAGCACCATACCGTATGGCTCCAGCAGAATTAAGAGAACTTCAGGAGCAACTACAGGAGCTACTCGACAAGGGCTTCATACGCCCTAGTCATTCACCTTGGGGAGCTCCCGTATTGTTCGTGAAGAAGAAAGACGGGTCCATGCGCTTGTGTATAGATTACTGGGCCTTGAACCAAGTCACCATCAAGAACAAGTATTCCTTGCCAAGAATTGACGACTTGTTCGATCAGCTAAAGGGGGCAGCAATGTTCTCAAAAATAGACTTGAGATCGGGATATCACCAGGTGAAAATTAAGGAAGGTGACATCCCCAAGACAGCTTTCAGAACAAGATACGGGCACTATGAGTTTGTAGTTATGCCTTTTGGCGTAACGAACGCTCTAGTGACTTTCATGGACCTCATGAATAGAGTGTTCCGTGAATATTTAGATAAGTTTGTTATCATCTTCATCGATGACATTCTGATATATTCCAGGACTCAGAAGGAACACGCAGAACACCTGAAAACAGTATTAGAAATTCTTCAGCGGAGCCAACTCTATGCGAAATTCTCCAAGTGTGAGTTTTGGCTCGATCAGGTGTCTTTTCTGGGTCACATCATCTCCAAGGATGGTGTGATGGTAGACCCCAGCAAAATAGAAGCAGTAAGTAACTGGGTTAGACCGAAGAATGCCAGTGAGATCAGAAGTTTTCTGGGTCTAGCCGGTTACTACAGGAAGTTTGTAGAGGATTTCTCCAGAATAGCCTCCCCACTGACAGCTCTTACCAGAAAGAACAAAAAGTTTCAGTAGACAGAGGACTGCGAGAACAGTTTTACAGAATTAAAGAGGAGATTGACTAGTGCTCCCATCCTGACTCTTCCAGAGACCATTGACAGCTTTGACATATATAGTGATGCTTCTAAATTAGGACTTGGAGCAGTGCTGATGCAGAATGGCAAGGTTATTGCCTATGCCTCTAGACAACTCAAGGATTATGAAAAGAACTACCCTACTCATGACCTTGAGCTAGCTGCAGTAGTGTTCGCTCTCAAGATCTGGAGGCATTACTTATACGGAGCTCAGTGTAGGATTTTCACAGATCATCAGAGTCTGAAGTATTTCTTTACTCAGAAGGATCTGAACATGAGGCAACGCAGATGGCTTGAGCTAGTCAAGGATTATGACATTGACATCCTCTACCATCCAGGTAAAGCTAATAAGGTGGCAGACGCACTTAGCAGGAAATCTAGTGCCACCCTACTAGCTTTGCCTACGATGTCACAGCCCCTTCGGAAGGAAATATCAGAGTTCGGACTGGAAATTATAGTTGGGCAACTCTCCACTTTGACATTAGTGTCAACCCTGCTTGAAGACATCCAGACAGCACAGGATCAAGATCCTGACCTTCAGAAAATCAAGCAGGGGATAGCAGAATCAGAAAATGGGGAGTTTCGCCTATCAGATAGTGGGATACTGTACTGCGGTGACCGCCTATGTGTTCCGAACCAAGAAGAGCTCCGAAGGAAGATCCTAGAGGAAGCACATGGATCTCCTTATGCGATGCATCCTGGTTCCACCAAAATGTACCAAGACCTCAGGGGACGTTTTTGGTGGCCTGGGATGAAGAGAGACATCGCCAGATATGTCAGTACCTGTCTGACATGCCAAAGGGTCAAGGCAGAACATCAGAGACCAGGAGGAGTTCTGCAGCCTATCTAGATTCCAGAATGGAAATGAGAAGATATTTCCATGGATTTTATAGTGGGACTACCCAGAACAACGAATGGATATGATGCGATCTGGGTAATAGTTGACAGATTGACTAAGTCTGCCCA
This sequence comes from Boesenbergia rotunda, assembly GCA_024364735.1. Taxonomy (NCBI): domain Eukaryota; kingdom Viridiplantae; phylum Streptophyta; class Magnoliopsida; order Zingiberales; family Zingiberaceae; genus Boesenbergia; species Boesenbergia rotunda. The sequence continues at coordinate 255,045 of JAGFNQ010003698.1, read as the reverse complement.
CTTCCTAGCTATCAGGATCTCCTATTCCATGGAACAGCTAGCTCAGTTATACCTCAAGGAGATCGTCAGACTACATGGAGTCCCTAGGACTATCATTTCAGATAGGGACAGTAGGTTCACTTCGCACTTCTGGGAGTGCGTACAGACAGCACTAGGCACCAAACTGAAGTTTAGCACAGCTTTCCATCCTCAGACAGATGGTCAGACAGAGAGAGTTAATCAAGTACTAGAAGATATGCTCAGAGCTTGTGCTTTAGATTTCAAAGGCAGTTGGTGTAGATACCTGTGCTTAGCGGAATTCGCCTACAACAATAGTTATCAGGCCACTATCGGCATGGCACCCTATGAGGCTTTATATGGGCGGAGGTGTAGATCTCCTATCTGCTGGTACGAGGGTGGTGAGAGGCAAGAGTTAGGCCTACAGACAGATCTTATAGATGATACCACCGTAGCCATACAGCAGATCCGCCAGAGAATAGAAACAGCTCAGAGCCGCCAGAAGAGCTATGCTGATACACGGCGCAGACCATTAGAGTTTGAAGTTGGGGATTCAATATTCCTCAGAGTGGCTCCCATGAAGGGAGTAATGCGTTTTGGGAAGAAGGGCAAGCTAAGTCCCAGATATGTAGGACCATACCCCATCACTAGAAGAGTTGGCAAAGTAGCTTATGAGCTAGAGCTACCTCAGGAGATGTCATCTATCCATAATGTATTTCATGTCTCCATGCTGAAGAAGCATATCCCAGATGCCACCTAGGTGATAGAGCCACAGATCGTACAAGTCCGCGAAGATCTCAGTTATGATAGTCGGCCTATCCAGATAATAGAGCGAGCAGTTAAGAAATTGCGGAACAAGGAGGTACCATTAGTGAAAGTCATATGGCAAAATCACAGAGTAGAAGAGGCAACATGGGAACCAGAGGACAGCATGAGGCAGAAATACCCAGGGTTGTTTTAAGTTCGAGGACGAACTTTTTATAAGGTATGGCGGATTGTAACGCCCGAAAAATCTCAAAACTAATTTTAGAAATATCCTAGAATTTACTCTAAATTTATGGATATTTTATAGAATTTTTCCATGGATAAATAAGGCAAAAAGGAATAAAAGTAGAATACGCAGTAAATAAGCTTAAGTGGGGTTTGAACCCTAGACTTTTAACGTAAGAGGAGAATAGTCTTACCAAGTGGGATGAGTTTGTTTTCACCAGAATAAATTAGAGGGAAAGATTGATAAGGTGAAGTTAATTAAATTTTTTCCATAAATATAAAAGGGAACTTAAGGGTTTTTTTAATTGAAACTTTTCCTCACCTACTCACCGCTGACCCTCTCCCTATCTTGGGTGATTTTTCCTCTCCCTCTTTCGAGTCTTTCTCTCCCTCACTCACGGCAAAACAAGGAGGAGGTCTAAGGTCTTATGTTGGGCGGATTCAAGAAGGAGGACGCGCTAGGGGATCATCTCAAGGAGTAGTTCGACCTTAGAACCTCTCCGAGACTCCAAGGGCCTTCCCTCTCCCTAAACCCTACGCCCTAGAGTTGTAAGAACAAGCACAGGATGTAAGTACCCCTCACCTGCAGTATAAGTAGCTTCGTTCGTATGCCTAAACACCTTAGTTTTATCTAATTTCAAGTTTATGTTCTTATGTGCAGATCTACTCTCTCTACCGACTTTAAGGGCACCAGTAGATCGGTTGGACGTGCTTCCCGCTTTAGTTTGGGGTTTAGACGCACCGTCGAGTGCCTAGGAAGTGTCCTTAAAAGAAGAGGAGAGTTTTAGGCACGCAAGGTGCTCGAGAAAATGTTATGAAGCTCTAATATGGGTTTTAGCATGTTATGAAATTAGCTACCCTTGCTTTATGTTTATGGACCCTAGTTCATCCATTGGGTGGGCTCCTAGAATGCCCCTAGGCTCTAGATCGCTTAGTAGATGCAAGGTTAAAGAAAAGAATATTTATGAAAGTATTTTACTTCTTATGGCATGTGCTTGGACTCTAGTTCATCCATGGGTGGGCTCCTAGTTGCCCCTAGGCTCCTAGTTTGCCTAGTAGTTGTACCCTAATGGGTTCGGGATTAGCTACCTCGGATCTATTTAGGGATGCACGCATTAGCAGCACATTGCCGGGCCCACAGCAGCATGATTATTATTTTCACTTATTATATGTATAAGTTTTAAAAGTTCAGTAATAGCTTTAAGTGAAAACAGTTTTAAGATCATGCTTAGTTCAGTCAGATTCTATGAATGCTATGTGAATTTAGTTAGAAGAATATGATTTAGTTCATGTGCTTAGTATGATGAGTATGCCATGATATTTGTTTAGATTATATGTTTCAGCAAGAATGAATGACAAACATGATATATTTTTCCTACATGTGTTTTTAAAAGCATGAGTTTCGAGATATGCATTGTTTTGTGAGTAGGATGGTACTTACTAAGCTTTATGCTTATAGTTTCATTTTTCCTTATACTACAGATAAAGGCAAAGGAAAAATAGAGTAGCAGAAGCGGCAGGGATGATGGTGGAGTGTGTGATGGTGGAAACTTAGAATGAAAGAACCTTGGGAACTTGCATTAAGAGGACATGTTATTAAGAATGTTAAATAAATTAATTCTTTGTCATGCTTAACATTTTCGCATCTTAAGTACCCTTGTTATGTTATTAGCATTCTGCTAGTATGAGTTGATATCGTGCCATGATGTCATGCCTAGCTTTTACATGTGATATGTTGAGTGATACTTTTCAAATGCATGTTAACTAGTAGTAAAATGCATGGTCTAAGGCAATAGAATCATTTCTAATATTATAGTGCTACTATTGATGCATTTAGGCAAAAACAATGCTTAGTTTTAGTAGTATGTTGATACAAAGTTTATGTTTCTAAATTTATGCTTAGAAGTAGTTGAAGTATGCCTTAATGTCATGAAAACATGTAGAATATGGCCTAGAATCATTGTATACCTGTTAGTAGGCTCAAATATGAGTTGGTGGTGTTTTTGGTACAAAGTAGGTTGACCTTGGCACGGTTTTGGAATCTGAAACTTCAGATTTCAGAGCTGCCAGTCGACTGCGACAGTTACCAGTCGACTGGGACCAGCAGAAAAATGACACAGAAAGTTTCGTCTGCTGCACCAGTCGACCGGCAAGATATCAGTCGACTGCTGCCAGTTAAAAATAGAATGTGATGTAGAGCTGTTGGTTGGCGCTTCAATCATGCAATGTTGAGGTTAGGGGATCAAATCCTGGCCAAGCTAATAAAATTAAAGTTTTTGTTTTATTTTGGCTGGTTAGTACTTCCAACATGGTTATGAATTGTTAGTGCAGTAAATAGCGAAATAAATTTTTTTTAATTCTCTCAGTTGGTTTATCATCTGGAAAACAATGATCAGTAATTAGTCAGTCAGTTAGTAGCGATCTGTCTTAAAGCTTAGTACCAGAAGGCGGGTCGTTACAGTGCCCAACCTTATGTCAGGACTTAGTTGCCCGCCCGCGGCCAGGACTTAGTGCCCAGTGTACCTAGGACTTTACCTGCACACTTGATTAGCCTTGTTGGATAACAACAAAACCTTAACTTCTGAACCCTTTGCCATTATCAATACACAGGTTTGACTTTGGTGCTTCCGGCACCAACAATCTCCCCCTTTTTGATTTATGGCAACATGGTTCAAAAAGTTAAGTTAAAAAGCATTTTAAGCGCATCTAACACATAAGATTTTAAGAAATACTTGAATAAACATTGTTAATTTGCTCCCCTTGAAATAAACGTTCTCCCCCTGAAACTCTCAATGATATATAATTCTTGTAAAACTTCTAAGTGCTTTATGTTTTTGACTATGTGTCTTTTAAACTAAAGCAAAAGTATTTGTACTCACAAAACCTTCTTATACTTAGACTATTTTTAGAAAAGTTTTGCAAGCCTAAATTTTGATAAAAACTTTTTGCTTAAAAAGGCTTTGCAAAAAAAAAATTTACTTAGCCAACATTTCCCTTAAAATGTTTCAATTTTTGCACACTTAGGAAAATTTGCCTAGAAAATGTTTTATGCACAAAAACATTTTTACTTGGAAAAATCTTTAACAAGTTTTTGCAAAAATTTGTTCACTAAGAAAAACTTCCCTTAGAAACATTTTCCAAAAAAAATCCAAAAGGTTTTTTCTCAGACAAATTTTGTTTACTAAGGAATATTTGCAAAAAGATGAAAAAAAAATTTTGAAACTCTTAGAAATTTTGAACTTACTTAGAAAAATTTTGAACTTACTTAGAAAAATTTGAACGCACTTAGAAAAATTTGAACTTACTTAGAAAAATTTGAACGCATTTAGAAAAAATTTTGAAGGCACTTAGAAAAATTTTGAAAGCACTTAGAAAAATTTGAATGCACTTAGACACTTAGAGATTTTTGAAGCACTTAGAAACTTAGAGATTTTTGAAGTACTTAGAAATTTTACTTTACTTTTTGAAAAAAAAAATTAGAAAATTTTTTTCCTTCTTTTCTCTCCCCCTTTGCCATATATCAAAAAACTAAGCATTGCGAGTCAATTTTGAATTAGAGTTAGTTAAAAGAAATTGTAAATCCGTATTGAACCAACTCTAGTGAATTCAAGCAAGAAAAAGGATCAAACTAATTAATCTAAACTTTTTAGAGTCCTGTCTAACCCAGTCAGCTATTTACTAACTGTTATGAAATAGTAGTTTTCACTAGGGTTAGTCAAGTTAAGTGATCTGATCATGTTAGATTTGCTAAACTTGAGCACTTAACTTGATTGCTCTTCAATTTGTATTTATTGCCCCAATTACTGCAGATGCACTAACTTAAAGCATCTTGAATCAAGGCACAGATCTAAGCATCTCAACCCAGTCTAGGTTATCAATTAAAGTACCCTAAGGTGTTTGTGAGATGCTAGCTTCTAGATCTATAGGTGCATGTAGTTCTAGAGTTAAGGCCTAAGCTAGGTCTATTTTGCAAAAAACCCTAGTTTTGAAGGGGGTAAGTTTTTGAAAAAAAAACTAAGTTCGGAAAATCATTTTAAATTTCAATAACTTGATAAAAAAAATGATATTGAAAAGATATTAAATTCTAATTATCAAAAACAAATTGAGAAAATAGAAAGGATTTTTGAAAACAATATAGAATAGTCCTATTCTACTAAGCACAACCCTAACTGCCTTCTTAGTAAGCTAAACTCATATTCAGGTAAGGGTTTGGTAAAAATGTCAGCTAAATTGGATTTTGAGTCCACATGCATAAGTATTATTTCTCCCTTGGCTACATGATCTCTAATAAAAATGATGTTTCACTTCAATATGTTTGGTTCGGGAGTGCTGAATTGGATTCTTAGTTAAGTTTATTGAACTAATATTGTCAATGAATACTTTAGTTTCGGTGTAGTCTAGCTGGAAATCCTTAAGAGTGTGCATCATCCATAAAAGTTGCGTCACACACTCTCCTAGGGCAACATATTCTGCTTCGGTTGTGGATAAGGCTACGGAGTATTGCTTTCTACTGTATCAGCTGACTAGACTATTGCCTAACAACTGACAACTTCCACTTGTACTCTTTCTATCTAATTTACAACCTACATAATCAGAGTCAGAATATCCTGATAATTCAAAAGTGGAAGTCCTAGGATACCAAATCCCTACATTTAGGGTACCCTTAATGTATCTTAGAACTCTTTTTAGGGCTGCTAAGTGGGATTCCATAGCACAGGTTTGGTATCTAGCACACATTCCTACAGAAAATAAGATATCAGGTCTACTAGCAGTTAAGTATAGCAGGCTACCAATCATACTCCGGTATAATTTTAAGTCAACTGGTTTACCCTTAGGGTCATTATCAATTTTGACATTAGTAGTCATAGGAGTACTTAAGCTTTTAGAGTTGTCCATTTTAAATTTCTTTATTAATTCTTTAGCATACTTGGATTGGTGAACATAATTACCATCTCTAGTTTGTTTTATTTGTAACCCTAAGAAAAAGTTGAGCTCACCTATCAAGCTCATTTCAAATTCTCTCTCCATGATTTTGACAAATTCTTTTAGAAAATTAGAATTGGTAGATCCAAATATTATATAATCAACATAAATTTGTGCAATAAAAATATTTTTTTCTAAGGTTTTAACAAATAGTGTGGAGTCAATTTGACCTTGGTTAAATTCCTTAGAAATTAAATAGGTTGATAAGCATTCATACCAAGCCCTAGGTGCTTGTTTCAACCCATAAAGTGCTTTTCTAAGTTAAAATACATGTTTAGGTTTCTCTAAGTCCTCAAATCTTGGGGGTTGCCCTACATAAACTTCTTCATTAATGAATCCATTGAGAAAAGAAGACTTGACATCCATTTGGTAAAGTTTAAATCCTCTATGGGTTGCAAAAGCTAATAACATTCTAATTGACTCAAGTCTGGCTACTGGGGCATAGGTTTCATCATAGTCTAACCTTTCGACTTGACTAAACCCTTTAGCTACTAGGCGGGCTTTATTTCTAATAATTTTCCCTTGATCATTCAATTTGTTTCTAAAAACCCACTTAGTATCTATAACAGATTTTCCCTCAGGTTTAGGTACTAATTCCTAGACTTGGTTTCTTTCAAATTGGGCTAACTCCTCTTGCATAGCTATAATCCAATCTGGGTCAGGTAGGGCTTCTTCTATAGTCTTAGGTTTAATTTTTGAAATAAGTGCGATCTGACTAAGATTTCTATAAGAAGACTTAGTTCTAACTCCTAAGGTTGGATCACCCATAATTTGGTCAGAAGGATGATTCAGTATTGGTTTCTTTGTTCTTCTAGAACTAGGTTCAGCCTCAGGTCTGGCTGGATGGTCAGGTTCAGTGTTTGGTTCAACTACTTGAGTTGGTTCAGTTGTTGGTTCAGTTGATACCTCAATTATTGGTTCAAGTGATAATCCATTTAATGGTTCAATTAGTGGTTCAATGTCTTCGTGATCAAGATTTGATTGGTTTAGCTTTTGATTATCTAATTTTGGTTCAACTTCTTTGTCAAAGATTAAATTGGTAGTTTTCTCAATTTTGTGAGTTTGTTTATTATAAACCCTATAAGCTCGACTAGTTGTTGAATATCCTAGGAAGGTCCCTAGGGTTGACTTTGATTGGAACTTACCTAGGTAGTCCTTAGTGTTCAAAATATGAACTCTGCACTCAAAAACTCCTAAATAGTGTAAATTTGGTAATCTATGATAATAGAGTTCATAGGGGGTTTTATTGTGCCTTTTATTAATTAGAACCCTATTTTGGATATAACATGTCGTATTTACCACTTCTGCCCAAAATTGGTTAGCTAGATTGTATTCATTGAGCATGGTCCTAGTAGCTTCCTGAAGGGTTCTATTCTTTCTCTCAACTATCCCATTTTGTTGGGGGGTTCTAGGACAGGAAAACTCATAGATATACCCATTAATTTTACAAAACTCCTCAAATTTTTTATTTTCAAATTCTCCCCCATGATCACTCTTAAGTCTTTTAATTTTAGTATCATTTTGATTTTCAAACATTTTGCACAAGTCATTAAATAAATTAAAGGTTTCACCCTTAGTTTTCAGGAACCTAACCCAGGTAAACCTAGAGTAGTCGTCAATGATTACTAAGCAGTACCGATTCCCGCTTAGTGACTTGGCTCCATGTGAATAAAATAGGCTAATGTGTAGGAGCTCAAGTGTGGTTTGGGTTAAGTCTGATTGGGTTGGTTTATGAGTCGACTTAGTTTGTTTGCCTTGTTTACATGAGCTACAAATTGTATTTTCAAAATTCTTGATTTTAGGCACACCTTTAATTAACCCAAGTTGAGTAATTTTTGAAATCAGTTTCATATGAGTGTGACCTAATCTCCTATGCCAAAGGTTAGATTCTTCTAATTGAGTCAGAAAGCATTTGGGTCCTATAGGTAAATTAATAGTGTAAACGTTGTTTTTCTTAGAACCCTTAAGTGTTATCTCTGAGTCTTGAAGATTTCTAATAAGGCAGTCATAGTTGGTAAAAGTAACTATGTAACCAGTATCACAAAGTTGGCTAATACTAAGCAAATTAAACTTAAAATTTTCAACCAAGAGCACTTTCTTAATAATGAAATCAGAATTAAGTTTAATGTTACCTGACCCAATTACTTTGAGTGTAACATTGTTGTCAAATGATACTGAGCCTAGGTTCTTGAACTTGATTTTGGTGAATTTCAATTTATCCCCAATCATGTGTCTGGAGCATCCACTATCCAACATCCACTGGTCCAAATATTTATATTCCTACACATAAAGTATGTATTGATTTGGATCCATTAGAGGTAGGGATATCTTAAATTGAATTTCACTACCTAGTCTGTCTCACCCACATATAATGTTATCAAACATGTTAACCTTATGGGTTTTGTGAGACAGGTTTAAAAGAAATGTTTAAATTTTTGAAAAACAATTAATTTTGAAAATGTTGAATTAATTTAAAAAAATTGTTGAGTTAGGATTATTAATCTTGAAAAGATGTTAAGTCTAGGATTTAATTTAAAACTTGTGTTAGATTCAAATTTATCAAATAGTAAATTGAATTTGAGTTTCGAAAATTGGCTTCCAGGTCTTGGCGAGGCACAGAGGCCTTCTTTGGTCATAGTCTTATTGGAGCAACAACCCTTTCCTTGACAAAGCCTTTTATCAAAATTTCTTTTTGAAATTACTTTTTGAAAAATTTTGGTCTAACTAGCATAGGTCTTGGATCTGTAGTTTCAGCTAGTTCCACCAGACTAAACAGACCATGTAGGGTACGCCATACCTTACTTGACCTTATTAGAAGGGCTTTCCAAACGTACTATCATCTCACATCCACCTAATACTATGTTGTTCAAATTTTAAATAAATCTTTTGTCCTTAAACTATTCCTAAGTCTAAGCATAATAGTAAAATTACAGGAAAAAAATAAACAAGCAAGCAAGCAATTAAATAAAAACAAATCATCTAACTATAAATATGGTTTTTATATAGGCTCCCCCTAGACTGAAGCCTCGATAAGGGTTAGGCAAGATGTGAATCTTGTCCTTGGGGATCCAATACTGGTTTGGTCCAGCTTGTTTAGTCAGACACAGCTTAGCGACCCATGCTTGGATTCGGGTTCTAGGTTGGTTCAACATGGAATAATATGAACGTTGTCTCGATTTGGTCCGATAACCTAGTCCGGATCGATTGAGAACGGACTTCTGTTTTCCAAGGATCATGTCAAGACCTTGGAACCTGAAGTGAACTGTTCTAAGGCAACTCTGAGCTCCTTGACTTGAGGTTTCAAGGAGGAATTCTCTTCCTCAAGTTTTAGAACTTGTGTTGAGTTTCCTTCTGTTGGGTATGGCTTGGCGGGTTTCCTAAGCAAATACCTGGTTGATCTAAGAAACCTCTCCATGTCTACGGATTAAAATTAATCCGAATGGAGAGTCGTCTCCCATCCACCATCTTGTGCCGTATCGAACGATCCAAATTACAACTTAGCCAATTACCAAAATCGGCCTTGTAATTTTGCTTGACCGTTCGACCGCGGAAAAGGCGACGAGTTGATCACCGACTTTTGTGTTTATGGTCGGGGTCCAGTTAATAATTTATTCACCAAATTTGGAATCAAAATAATAAATTATTTAACATGAAATGATGAGACATATAATCATGGCACAAAATTGACATAAAGAAAAACAAAGGAGCATAAGGAAAGATATACCATTCCGATCACCTCGCAGTCTTCTACCTTATGTCCCTCCCTTCGTGGACATCGTGTGGGTAGTGATCTATCGTGATCCGAGATCACCAAAGCCTTCAAAAGGGCTCATCTTCTCACCATGGCCAAAACAGGAAACCCTAGTTCTAGGGTTACCCTTGCCGCTGGCGCCTTCTTCCTCTCTCCTTTGCGCCGCCGACCGCCGGAGCTGCCATGAGGCCTCCGGACCAGCAGAGCTCTTTGAGAGGAAGGAGAAGAAGATGAAGAAGGAGAAAATTTTCCTTCTTCCTCACCCAAACAACCCGCAAGATCCCTTCTCCCTCAACCTTGTGGCGCCGCCGCAAGCTGGGTTGCGCTGCCTCCCATCGGCCGCCGACACCTCCTCCGCCCTCCCTGAGCCCCATGCAAGGTAGAGGAGTTCTCTGCCTTGCTTCCTTGAGCCTGAGCCGGAGCTTGGTGGAGGAGGTAAAGAGAACCGAAGGGGAGAACCCCTTCTTCTCAACCTTGTGGCGCTGAAACCCTAAGAGGGTGAGAGAGAGAGAGAAGAGAGGAGAGAGGCTTGGGTATCAACTCTTGGATTAAGCCTGGTTTCTTGATCTCATAGGGTATTTATAGGGCTAAGGTAGGGACCAATAGGAGGAGTTGGATCTTTGCCCACTAATGGATCTAAACCCGATCCATTAACTAAGATCCATTCCACTAAAGGATCTTAATTGAACTTCCTCACCAACCCTATATTTTCATATGGGCTCCACATATTACGAGTCGTCCATACCCCGTGTTTAAGATCTCATATGCCCGTTAATTAATTTAAATTAATAAAAATTTAAATTAATTAACCTCTGGATCCTTGAATAGTACCACTCAACCTTATCATCGTGCCGGATCAAATCCACCTACATGGTTTAGAACGATGAACCTCTTGAGATCATCAAGGGGGCATCATCATCCTGACTCACCAGGACACGAATTCGGTCAATAATCATCGGCACATCATATTATTAATATTATCTCCCAACTTACCTGGCCTATCGATCTAATAGAATAGATCTCGCTCATTGGTAAATCAAAGAAACAATAATTAATAATATATGCCCTATATTATTTCGGGATTAAGGGATCGTACTCCATAATATAAACTGAGGTCCTATCCAATTATCGAGTCAGTACAAATTGGATAACCTCGGGTTTCGGTCCTGCTCAATGTACTCAAAGCACACTAGTGTAATTCTATGGTCAAGACCAACCACACCTAATTATACTACAACCATCCCGATGGGTTGTCCAATTTAATCTCAGTTGTGGGCATCTTATTTATACTAAGCAAGGAACTGATAACACAATCTTCCGTGTGACACCACACACCATGTTATCTACAATGCAAAGTAATTGGACTTCGTGTATGTACTATTATAAACAAACACCTAGTGTAGTTGTGATTCTCTTTTTATAATAAAGATGTTCATATAAAGAAACTCATATCTTTCAGTATACACATCTTACACCTTCTTGATTTGACTCAGTCAAGGAACTCAAGTTGACTTCCTCTTTTAGGAGTTTTACTTCCTGTCGAAGGCTCTCAACTCGGATGTTGGCTTTCGCCAATTTTCGAGATAAATAAGAAATTAAATCGTACAACTCAGATTCGGGATAACCTCTTACCATGATTTGTCCGTCCTTCGAGATTGTGAGTTTTCTGGTGTTGACGTTCTCGTCTGGTTCCGATTCTGTTCCGGAGTCGACGTTTTTCGAGGTGGTCAAGGCGAGTAGGTTTGCGTGCGGGACTTCTTCGGAGGAGGAGGAGTATTCATCCCAGGTGGCTTGAAGAGCCTTCTTCCTCCGTGCCTTCTTGTTTTCCTTTAGGTTGGGGCACTCTGACTTGAAGTGTCCCTTTTTGTTGCACCCGTAGCAGGTGACGTTGCTTTTGCTCTTCGAGCTCGTCAAGGGTTCTGATGGATCTTCCTTTCTCCGGCTTGACTTCTTCTTGCTCGTTTGGTGCTTAAGTTCTTTGTAGTAATCGCGAGCTAGCCGGACCAATTTGGGATGATCCCCTTCACTGTCATCTGATTCCGAGTCTGAGTCGGACTCGGGTACTTGTTAAATTTTCTTTTTCTGAGTTTTACTTGCAACAAATGCAATACCTTTCTCGACCAAAGTAGTATTAGTCTATTCATGCAGTTCTAACTCAGAAAATAACTCATCTAATTTAATTTCAGATAAATTCCTGAAAACCTTGTAGGCATCCACCATAGATGCCCATAGTGAGTTTCTCGGAAATGAGTTTAAGGTATACCTTATTAGGTCACGGTTTTCAACCTTATGACCTATCGTGTGTAGCCCGTTCATCAGCTCCTGGATTCTGGCATGGAGTTGAGCTGTTGATTCTCCATCGTGCATCTTTATCGTATAGAGTCTGTTGAGCAACACATCTCTTTTGCTGATTCAGGTGTCAGATGTACGTTCATGTAGCTCGATCAGCTTGTTCCAGAGCTCCTTCGTGCTGTTGAAGGGCCCTACACGGTTCAACTCCTCTTTTGTCAGGTCGCACTGTAAGGTTTGGGTTGCTTTTGCGTCAACCTCGATCTTCTTCTTTAGTGGGCTGTCCCACTTGGTATAGTGTTGCACCACGCCTTGTGCATTTTTCAGTATTTCCAGTCCAGACTGGATAATAATCCACATGTCCACCTAAGTTTTAAGGTGGACTTCCATCCTGCTCATCTAGTAGGAGAAATCTTCTCCACTGAAGAGGGTGGTCTGGCGGTGTTGTATCCCTCTTGCATGGCTATTAGATTTAACTGAAAAAATTTTACAAAAAAAACCTTGTCCCAAGACTACGTCTTGGATTAGCAGTGCGGAAAGAAATAACAGTAACGAAAAAATCGAGTGGTGATGCACCAACCTCGATTAACGAGAAAAATATGAGTGAAAAAAATATTAAATTTCGAAAAATTCGAAAAACAAATTCTCAACTGGTGGTTGCACAAAGTTTGAGTCACCCACTCTGATACCACTTGTGGGATCGGATTGAATCGATAGAGGGGGGTGAATATCGATCGTTAAATTTTTTGGAATACTTATAGAAATTGCGCAGTGGAAAAGAAAAAACAATCGCTAACACTTTTGTTTTTTACTTGGTTCGAAGTCGCAGTCGGCTCCTACTCCAAGGCCCATGGTCCTTGACCATTTACGATGGGCAATTCTATATTTCGTAAAATGATTACAAGTTGGAGTTCCGAATATAGAATTAAAAACAATTCCAGCACTTTAACAAAAAAGAATTTATACCGACGACCGGAAGATTTTGGAATGTCGGAGCCGCGGGTCGTCGTAGGTGCTTGAATCTTGAGCACGGAGCTTGTCGGAGCGGAGCGCTTGAATGAATGCGTACAAAGCAATTGTCTGAAGCCAAGGGGTGACCCCCTTTATATAGTCGTAGCCAAGCTCAATTGGTTACCAGGATTCATAAACTCTAGTACTTAAGCTTGGATGTCTAGGGTTCGAATCCTGGGGAAGGCAAAAAAATCCACTGACCAGGGGTGGGAAGTCCTAGTGAGTAACGACACGGTCGAGGGTCGACGACCCATAGAAAAATAAGAGAGTCGCTAAATGTGCCAGGTCGTTACAATAAAAAGGTGCCTTTTTATTGTCACGACCCGGCCCCTCGGCCCCTTGGGCGGCCCAACTGGCGGCACAACAACCTAGCAGACAAATCATATTTGGCGGCCTAACAATTTGGCTCTCGGCCGTGCCGTTACTCACTAGGTCATCCCACCCCTGGCCAGTGGATTTTTGCCTTCCCCCGGATTCAAACTCTAGACCTCCAGGCTAAGTACTAGAATTTATGAATCTTGGTAGCCAAGTGAGATACCAATTGTTAGGATCGAAAGGAATTTAGGTATCTCCACAATCGCATGATATTGTCCACTTTGGACCTAAGCCCTCATGGTTTTGCTCTTGGGCTCTCCCAAAACGCCTCATGCCAATGGAGATATCTTTTTTCCTTATAAGCCTATGATCTTTCCCATGTGTTTTCGATGTGGGACTATGTTTGCAACCTTGCAACCCCAACAATCCCCCCCCCCTTAAACAAAGGACCACAATCCCCCTTCAAGCGGAAACCCTTTCCGTTTGATGTCCGATCCTCAACCCACTAGGACTTTCTGCCCCTCTGTCCACCCGACCTACTAGAACTTCACCGCCTAGCCGCAACTAGAACTTCTCTGCCTGGTGTCTGGTCCTCTTGATCAAGACACGGTAGCCCACATATCCTTTATTCAAGGCTTAACCCACATGGTTAAATCTGGATCATGACTCTTGCTCGTGCTTCTTCCGGCGGTTAGTCCGGTGAAGAGCGACCTGGCTCTGATACCAAAATAAATTGTCACGCCCCGAGACCATTGGAGCCGCCGATCCAATATATAATCGGACAGCATCTCCCCTGTTCGGCGGATAATTTTCACATACATACAACACACGCAGATATAAAATGGCCTCAGGCCACAAAACAGATATATATAAAGCATAAGATAATGAAATACCGCAATACTGAATTCATAGAACTCACCAGAGCTGCCCCCAGGGCAGGCGCGCAGCAAATCAACCAACACAAATTCCAACAAAGGACTCAAAAATACAATGCCGTATGAATATAGATCGTGAATACAAATCCACAACATATGGGAAAAATCAATACAACGTATAAGGAATGCTATAATAAGGAAAACAACGCGGAAGCACCCAACAACGGAGTCGTAGGGACCAGGACTGGTAATTGGGCTACTCTGGCGAGCTATCAACCTGAAACAAAAATATTACGACTGGTGGTGAGTCAAAGTGGACTCTGCGGGTATATAGAAAGATATGCATGGTAGAAAAGTAGCTAAAACAGCTATATAGAAACAATAGGATACAGTCTCCATAATAATATCAGAAATATGCATAACCGAAATAATAAAGGATTGTACATACCAGAAATCAGTCTATCATGATCATAATAGGACTCGTACCATATGAGCAAGTGCAGGGTCAACAAACCATACCAAAAGTACATCCTGTATGTGCATGTTAAACAAGTGCAGCAAGTAAATGCAGCAAACACAATCAATGCACAAATGCATCATATGCACATGATGCAATGTCATGGTCAACCCCTAACATCAGTCAAGCCACCGAGACAGACGATACTGTGTTGGCCGAGTGGGTAGAGTTGTGACACTGTTGGCACTCTGCCATCACTGCTCCTGAGTGACCGAGTGGACAGGATGCTGGTGGAGCTATCTCTCCGCCCCATGTATATATAGGGGAGATATCTCTCTCATCTTCTCTAGTCTATGGGAAGAGAAGAGATCTTTGCCTGCTACCACGCTCCGAAACCACTACTCCTGAGCGGACGAGCGGAGCAATACAGAGCAAATGCACACACCCAGCGGTATCCACTAACCCATGAGTGGCCGTGTATGCATATCATGTGCCGGAAAACGATAGACTTAACCACAAGGGAGTCGCTGATCGCCAGCATGTAACAGTGCAGGTATGGTGCATGACTAACACATACAACCCCTACTAGGTCATCGACACATAACTCAACCTATCATGCACAGGTCGTATGTATGAATCATAACCCAATCAATCCTATGTCCAGACACACGTGCAAGTATGACTACAATCAACCAATGCAATCATACAATGGTATGCTAATCTCTATCCACATACTCATGCTCATACCAATACTATATAGAATCAGATAACAAATAAACGAGACTGTATAGAAGGAAATTGAGATCATATCCAAGGTCAAGCATAAGTATCAAGCAGGATAATAAAATGGTAGCAGATAAAGGTCAATATCAGCATACTGCATAAGTAACAACTAGCCATGCATAAAAATAAAGTGGATCTATAGATATAAGCAAGAAGTACCCACCTCCAATAGTAGAAGTCCGTATCAAGGCAGAAAAACCAGCCGTCAATAATCCAATCAAGCTCCTGTATCAAGGATGTATTTAATTAGCTATTATACAAATGATAGCTAGCTAATAAATCCCTAAACCATGCTCGGGTTAACCTAACCATTTCCTTTCCATTTAATTACCTCTAATTAAATGAAAGGTTTCTAATTACTCAGCGTAATTAAGATTAGGTTCAAATTTCTAAGCTTATTCACAATCTCATAATCATTTAATTAACCATGTAATTAAATGATTTTTGTCGCATATTATCTCCTTATTTCCAATGAAACCTAATCCACTCCAATTGGTTGCCACCATAAATTCCAAAACAAGAGCATAATTATATGAATTCAATTCCTAGTGCATAAATCATCATTACAGAATAAGCTAACACAAATTCGTTCAAAGCCTAAACTGAACATAGCTCCCATCGCAGAGTAAAAAGAAATTCCTAACCAAAGCAACCTATGTAACCATAACATCCACAACATCTCCTTACCTCAATTCACAGGCTTTCACAGAAACAAAAACTGAGGAAAATAGATCCCAAGTCTACCGTAGCAAAATCCAAGCACAGAACATATCTCTGGAATTTTTCAGCAGAGGAATCAAACTCCAACTCAAAATCTATCAAATGGATCGAATCTTGAGTATGAAATTCCAACAAAACGCAGCACAACTATAAACCCAAACCATCTATCCCTTACCTGGAGATCTTGTGATGGCGATCCCTCCCCTCTGCTTCGATCAGGTGATCTCTGTCACAGGAAGACCGATCCTCCTCCCCTACTCTCCAAGGTACTGAGAAAATGAGAACAAAACTAGGGTTAAACCCACCCCTTAGCTCGCAACAATCTAAAGTGAGGAACCATCCACACTCTGACCTAACTCTTACCTAAAGCCGTTGAGGTCTGTCGTGTGATGGACGACCGGCACCTGGTGGAGATACAAGCTTGGGTCCTCCGGTGCCAGTGAGAATGGGAGGTGGAAGGTGGGGTTGCGATCGTGTGAGAGGAATGGAGAAGGAAGAGGCACTGTCTCTTTTGGTTGCGGTCGAAACCAGAGAGGTAGAGATTGGGGCACCTTCGATCAGCAGACGAAGTGAGCGGGTGAACCAAGCCCTAACAACCTCTTATTCTCTGGCCATTTTGCATTCAAGTCCACCTATTCTAACTTTATTCCATTTGCACCCCTAAATTTGAACATCTTGGCAAACAACCCTTTTAAGGTTTAGTTTTAAATCCTTTAAATCCCCTAAACCTCGTCTAGAAGCCAGGAAACCCTAGGACCTTTTCCGAGAAATTTTCCAGAGTGAAATAAAAGTGTCGGATTTAACAATATTAATCATGACTAGACTTCTCTTCTGCCAAACATCAAGTCCTGTTTCGCTCACTCCTTGGTCTAACTGACCAACCCTGGGTTTTCTACTAAACATCAGATCCTGTTTAGCTAACGCTTGTTCTAACTAATCAAACCATCCTTAGTATATTAATCAGATTAAATCTAGGTTTGATCACCCTGCCAAACATCAGGTCCTATTTGGCTAACCCTTAGTGACCGTAACCAACTGTGGGTATTGGTTTCTACCAAACATCAAATCCTGTTTGGCTAACCTGATCAACCTGGGTTTATCCTACCAAACATCAGGTCCTGTTTGGTTTAACCCTTGATCATTTTGACAAACCCTTACCATGTCTAACATATATTACTAACTTAAGTATATTGTTAAACATCGAAACATTAGAGGAACACATTACTGATGCATCTTGCACCAACTGTCACGCCCCGAGACCCAGGAGCCGCTGTTCCAATATAAAATCGGACAGCATCCCCCCTGTCCGGTGGACAATTTACACATACATACAATATCCAAACAACACACACAGATAATAATTTGGCCTCAGGCCTCAAAATCAAGATAAAACATAACCATAACACAAAATAAACCATACCTGACTGCGGACCGGTCCGACTTACAACAAAACAACAAACACGTAGTCCATCAGAGGACCCAAAAATACAATACCAAGACAAATGAAACACGATACAAGTTCCACGACATAAAACAAATACAAATTAAATAATACGATGTAAGAAAACATATCTACGCGGAAGCACCCATCACTGGAGTCGTAGGGACCTGGAACTGGTAACTGGGGCTCCTCCGGCAACCAATCATCCTGGAAACAAAAATATAGGCAACGGTGGTGAGTCCAAATAAACTCAGCGGATACCAAAAACATATATGCACAGCAAGATATAAATAACAATAGGAATCACACTTATCTAGTCTCGAGTATAGAGGATACAACATAACTGAAGACTAAGGGTGAATACATACCAGTCTGTCTATATCCTGGGGGTAGGTGTAATCAATCCTCTATATAACCTCAAGAATGATACACAATCCAAATGTGTATGTCACCTGTTAGGGCATATCAAACATATACAGCGCTCAAACACAACAAGCACCAATAAAGGTGCAATGCATCTTATACACTCGATGCAAAGATTTGTTCTGTACGCACCTCAGCCACCACCAGACCGGCGGTCGGGTGAACAGGAAACAGATAGGCCAACCACTCATGGTTGCATAAAGAAGCCAACGACTTGTGGCGTACAACATATGAAGCCCAACACTCGTGGCTATGCAGATATGACGCCCAACACTCGTGGCGATGAAAGTATGTAGCCCAGCACTCGTTGCTATGCAAATATGATGCCCAGCACTCGTGGCAATGCAAGTATGATGCCTAGCACTCGTGGCGATGCAAGTATGATGCCCAACACTCGTGGCAATGCAAGTATGACGCCTAGCACTCGTGGCGATAGAAGTATGTAGCCCAGCACTCGTGGCTATGCAAGTATGATGCCCAGCACTCGTGGCAATGTAGGTATGTAGCCCAGCACCTGTGGCTATGCAAATATAACGCCTAACACTCGTGGCGATGCAAATATGATGCAGGCATGACTGGAGACGGGCTCAGACCTCAGGGGAGCCGATGGTCTCCATCATGATAATAACATCGTGCTCATAGCTCAATCAAACCAGAAACCTGACTGCGCGACGGGCTCAAACCCTGGGGGAGCCGATGGTCGCCAATTGTAATCATACAGAGCCTACAACTCAGTATGCAACCTAGAGGGTAAAGTATGCTAATGGTACCCTCCTCACTAACCAGATCCTCAACCCATGCCCCGGTAGGAAAGGTATAGGTCTAACACATGTATCCAGATCTAACCATTCTACTCTAGGTATCCAAGCAAGGTATATATAAGAATCAATCCAACTACAAATACACAGTGACCTATTACTGTATCTAACCACATATGTATGCATGGAAAATATCGAGACTGTATAGAACTAGACAGGAGTCATCTAAAACAGTAAGCAATAGATATCTGATCATAATACACAAAGGCAGGTATAGCGTATAAACTTACTGTTATTTATAACATACTATGCACAATAGTAAGATAGTATCTAAAAAGATAAGTCAGGGGTACCCGCCTCAAATGAAAATGCTCGTATCAACAGAGAACCTCCCGTCCAATGGTCCGCAACCAAAAGTCCAAAAGCAATCAATGTCCTGTACCAAAGGACATATTAGATATCTATTTATATAGAAATAACCAACCAATCAACAACTCCCAAATAGGTAGCAATCCTAGTCATCTTAATCATTTAACTAAACTTAACTAAATGATTAACTCTTAGCTACCTAATCAAATCAGGTTCAACTCAATCCAAATCCAAACCTAGACCCAAGTCACAACTTTCATCTCCACACTTGGTACTCACTGCCAATCTGGGTGCTCACTGCTAATCTGCAAATAAGATCAACTCCCACATTGTCCTATCTTATTCAACAGTAAGCTCATCCATGAATTAAACACCGCCCAACATACTCAGCAAGCTACCAGACAAGAGATAACTCAACACAAGATTAGAAAACATTCCTCACCTATAAGTCTACAATTCATGACTCCTAAATGCCAATAAAATCTCCAAACACAAAATAGAATCGAAGTCAACTTACCTTTACCTGCCATCAAACCCATGGGAACAATCAAACAAATCCAGATCAACAATCCCACAAGCTGGAAACAGCTTAATCCAACAGCTCCAAGACAGGGAAGGCTAGCACCAACTCAAGTACAAGACATGTTCTAATCTTAAAACTACTAAGATAACCGGATCTCATTCCAGATGGGCACTATCTAAACAAAACAGCATCTCTAATTCAAGATCAGATGGCCCTAGAGCATAAATCTCAATTTATGAATTCTCAATACAAACAGAAATCCTTTTTGAACAGATCAAGAACAAAAACCCATAACACATATCATCAAAACCAATTCAAACACATTACCTCTAATCCAGCTCCAACTGCAACTCCTCACAGCAAGCGGAAACAACTCCACCAAGCAGTGAAGCTCACGTGACCACTGTCAACCCAAACACAACCAATTCGCTCAGCAATTCCCGAACTAACCCACAGCAACATCAACCATAACAAAGAACATTCAGAAAACTCTACCTAAACAATCTCCAAAAACCTCATCAGCCGAGCTTACCTTCGATGTTTGTCCTTGGCCCCCGCCCTGCTCAAATTTGGCACGGAACAGCATCCACCGGAGCAGCTGATCGAAACTAGAAGACAAGCACCCAAACGCCAGTGCCAGAGTTAAATAGAATCGCTCGATCCTCAATCAACTACTCCATAACAGGGCAAAGAAAAAGAGGACCTAGGATCGTCGCTCGACTAGGAAGAAGGGCATCGGTCACCAACATGAAGAGCTCTTCGAGGAAGGAACTCAGGGTCGACTCGCGTGGAAGAAGGCAATGCCACCGGCTTGCTCACGCGAGGCTGGAACCCGCAGGTGAGATGTGCCATCGGTCGGACGAAGAGAAGGGAGAGGAAAGGAGTCGGCGCATTGGCGTGGCTAGGGTTCGCGAAGGAGAAGGAGGTAGAGGAGTCGGGCGTTGCTGTGGGCGCAGGGAAAAGAAAAGAGTGACTTAAGTCATTCGCACCTTTTTCATTTTAGCCCAAGATTGATGAATAATTCATCCCGTACCCCTATATTTAGGGTTGTAGCAATCAGCCACTTTAAAGTTTAGGTTCAATCACACATAAGCCCTCAAAACTTAAGTTTCAAAGCTGTATAGCTCTCTAATTTTAGTTTTGGTCTCGAAAATCCTACATCTTCTTCCGAAAAATTTTCTGGATCGCGTCAAAAATGTCGGATTTAACATCCTCCCCCACTAACAAAAAATTTGGTCTACAAATTTCACATTTACATACAGTATATACTAACCACACCTATACTATGTAAATGCTGGATGGAAACTAATCGTACTTTTCCTGAGTAAGGTAGCAACCCATAGAATCCAGTAGACTCCATTGTCTCTGTTTGACAACCAGTATCTCACCAACTGATAGGTACACTACCCTATGATCTAATCGTAAATACCCAGTAGATCCCATCCTAGTGTATCTGTGCCATGCAATAAGGAGGACTAGCAATATTTATTACTATTTGAGCTGAAAGATGCATAACAAACATCATACCGCGAAAGGTTGATCCATCAGTCTGCGGTGCCTCCTCTCGAGTAGCTGCATATACTCGTCCCGTCTCGGTACCTAGTGGTGGCATCCTCGGAACTGGCTGGGATGGAAACACAGGGGCTGCAACAAACTGCTGCTGCTGGTGTACCGAATAAGTCGCGGTTGGCTGCAGAGGCTGATGCGTCAGATGCGTCTGATCATAACCGCCGATCGCAGAAGACTGGGGTGCTACCAAAGTAGGGGTCTGCTGAAAACCATGCATGCAATAGATGTGAACCGGTAGGGGAGCTATCTGCTTCTGTCGTGAATTAGTTTGAGTTCGCTGACCTCCTCTCCGTGACCTCGATGGTCTAGAGCGACACCTCTGAGTGCTGGCCTCTGCGGATGGATGTGTCGCCCTCTGATCACACTCTTGGCGCTGATGCCCCGGGAGTTTACAGGAGTAGCATACATTCTGGCCAATGGGACATTCTGATGTACCATGATCCCTGGCTCCACACTGAAAACAATGAAACATAGTACCATCACTCCTGTGATTCTGCTGCAATGATCTGGAAGATCCTGCTGATGAGCGCCCATCCTTAGGAGGTCGAGGAGCTACCCCAGGATTTCCCTGCACATCATGGTCCCTACTGGTCCTCTTTTGCCCTGCATACGGCTGCTCCTGGTCTGACAGTGTATCCTGATCCGACCTTCTATCTCCATACACTTGTTTCTGTGCCATCTCGATCAGGAGTGCTCTGTCTAATGCCTCACGATAGGAGGTCGTACCAAACCCGGCTATCTGAATCCGGATATAACCGGCTAATCCCTGGATGAACTGAAGCATCCTCTCTCTATCATGTGCCACCAACTGGGGGCAATACTCAGCTAGACGGCTGAACTCCGCATTATATTCCATGATCGTGCGCTTTCCTTGCTAGAGACTCAGAAATTCCTGACGTCGAGCCATCTGATACGCAACGGGCAAATACTGACTCTCGAATGCCTCACGGAAAGTTGTCTAGGTGATGTGCTGCTCACAAATGACCGTGCGCTAAGTGGCCCACCAAGTAGTCGCCTCATCATGCAAATGGTAGGCAGCCAGTTTCTGCCTTCTCCCACTCTGAACAGG